>OY755173.1:17390805-17668810 GCA_963576735.1 Bedellia somnulentella | reverse complement strand
CGGGCACGGAAAAGCTCATTAACTTGACCTCTGATTTTACAAGTTACTCGAATATAAAGCAGTACAACTTAGTACGCAATAGTACTAATAGAATGCTTGACCTAGTTTTTTGTAATTTCTCATGTTTGGTGACAGCTTGCAATCACCCCCTTACAACAGAAGACCCATATCACAAATCATTGTTGATAGACCTGTTTGTCAATTCTTACGAATTCCTAAAACCTAAAACCTTTTTAACCAAACTATTTCATCATGCTAATTTTACTGAAATTCGCTCCTGTTTGTCATCAATCGACTGGTGTAGCAATTTTGATTCAAATGCTGACGTTGAAGCAGTAGTACATTATTTTTATAAAATTATTGACTCTACTATAGTACAGTATGTACCAACTCGAAAGAAGCAGTACTCAACACGATATCCACCTTGGTATAGCCTGCCGCTAATCAAAATTACTAAAGAAAAGGAAAAAACTCATGCTAAATGGAAAAAATACGGTAACCCGCTAGACTATCATACTTTTTCAATATTGCGTAAGAGAGAACGCCAACAACAAAAACTGGACTATGATAAGTATATATTAATTAGTGAAGAAAAAATACATAAATGTCCCAAACTTTTCTGGTCGTTTGTAAAATCCAAACAATCCAAAAGTCAGATTCCACTAAATATGCAATATAAAGGTAAATTATACACCTCAGGCGATGACATCTGTAATATTTTTAATGAATACTTCAATTCTGTTTTTGTTCAACCCCAAAATCCTACACAAAATATAGACAATGACAACGTGCAACAACACAATGTTCCCCCCAATGCTCCAATGAATATTAGTACAATAACATTTACAGCAGATCTTATTAGTCGTGAGCTTAAAAACGTAGACATTTATAAAGGTCCAGGTAATGATGGTATACACCCACTTTTTGTAAAAAATTGTGCAGTAGAATTATCAGTTCCGCTTCTATACATATTCAACTTGTCAATTAAATCTGGAACATTTCCGTCTATTTGGAAACAGGCCTTAATAACACCTATTCCCAAAAATAATATTATTAACGATTTTACACAATATCGACCTATATCTAAACTAAATATCTTTGCAAAGATATTTGAACGGATTGTCTCCCAGCAAATTATGAATGCTTTACATAATCATATCTCTCCTTCTCAACATGGTTTTTGTAAGGGGCGTTCGGTCAAATCAAACATGCTATCTTTTACTAACTACCTTATTGATGCCATGGATAAAGGGCTACAAGTTGATGTTGTGTACACCGATTTTTCTAAAGCGTTTGATAAAATATCACATGACTTCATGGCCATAAAATTATTAAATATAGGAATACATGGTGATCTGCTTCGATGGATCATTTCTTATTTGAAGAACCGTTCACAAGCAGTATCATCTAAAGGCTACATATCAACATTTTTGGATATCCCATCAGGAGTACCTCAAGGGTCTCATTTAGGGCCCCTATTGTTTATAATTTATATTAACGATATAGATAAATCCATGGATTTTTCAAATTGTTTGCTATATGCCGATGATGCCAAGTTTTTTAAAATTATCCATAACTCAAGTGACTGTAGTAAATTACAATCTGATCTTCTAAATCTTTCCAACTATTGCTCTTCTAACCAACTCTTTCTTAATTATGACAAATGCTCAGTAATAACATTTACAAGAAAACATAGCTTTATTGAACATGATTACAGTTTGAATGGTTTACAAATCAAGAGAGTAACATCAATACGGGACTTGGGAATCGTAATGGATTCTAAATTATCTTTTGTTCTTCATATCGACTACATAGTTAAAAAAGCATTTAAACAACTTGGGTTTATTTTGCGTATATCAAAACCGTTCAAAAACTGCTTAACGTTAAAAATTTTATACTTTAGTTATGTGCGCTCAATATTGGACTTTGCTAGTATTATCTGGAGTCCCTTTTACGCCTGCCATATATCACGAATAGAAAGAGTTCAGAAAAAGTTCTTAAAAACATTGGAATATAGATGTAATAATGACTACAGCAATTATCTAAATTCCCTCTCAAATCATAAACTAACCACTCTTCAAGATAGACGTAAGCAATTTGACTTACGTTTCCTGTTTAAATTATTAAATAGTAAAGTTGACTCCCCAGAACTTCTAGAAAAAATATCGTTTAGGATACCTAGACATGGCTCTCGCAATAAACAGTTATTTGTCCCTCCACATTATAAAACTATATATACTTGTAACAATTTTTTTAGGCGAAGTGTTGATTTGTATAACCAAGAATTTTGTGAAATTGATCTGTTTTGTAACAGTTTAAACTCTTTTGTAACTAAATTAAGAAATTCGTTTTTAACTTAATTTCACTTATATCTTTTGTTTGTTCATATGTTATGTAAATGTTTGTTTGTTTGTTGTGAAATTGATCTGTTTTGTAACAGTTTAAACTCTTTTGTAACTAAATTAAGAAATTCGTTTTTAACTTAATTTCACTTATATCTTTTGTTTGTTCATATGTTATGTAAATGTTTATAAAAGTTTCATGTTATCTCTCTAAACCAATTTCCTCCACATTATAAAACTATATATACTTGTAAACATTTTTTTAGGCGAAGTGTTGATTTGTATAACCTAGAATTTTGTGAAATTGATCTGTCTTGTAACAGTTTAAACTCTTTTGTAACTAAATTAAGATATTCGTTTTTAACTTAATTTCACTTATCTCTTTTGTTTGTTCATATGTTATGTAAATGTTTATAAAAGTTTCATGTTATTTCTCTAAACCAATTTTCTACTTAGGTTAATTGTACTTGATAAACCCTGATGTATAAAAATAAAAACAATACTGATGTATCTACCTGCCGCACACAAAAGTGTAAAATATTAATTTATGGAGCTGTAGGTCTAATTGTTTCTTTTATAACTGTGTACATTTGTAATGTAAACGACTGTTTGTTTCCTAAATAAATGAAAATAAAATAAAATAAAATAAATATTTCATGTACAGAATTGACCTCTCTACAGATTTATTATAAGTATAGATAAGAAGCTGACGGTTAGAGAAGAGATGCGCATCGTTAGCTAAGAATAGCACTACTTGGTTCCACCTCGAGGTTACCAAGAAGCTCTATAAAGAACAATCACTTACCTCGCAGCCCATATATTTCCCACCGAGGGGCTCAGGCCAAGCCTGTATATGTACAAGGTGATTTGATTTGGCCTTTGTAGACATTAGTAGATTTGGAAATTTGTAGCAGACAAACGACTATTACTTATTAACGTGCCGTCTGAAGCACAATATCATCTTAATACTCGGATGATCAGATGATTAAAGTCTGCAATATCCCTTTGAGCTAAGTAAACCTTACAAATTAAATCTGTGAGTTTACCACTCCGGAAAGCGAACCGAGCGCTTAACCGCTAGACCACGGAGGCCGCTTCCCATCTAGTTTTATGAACGTATATTTATTAGTGACATTAACGACTCATAATCTTCAATCCATGGAGATGATTCAGTCCAAGATTCCATTGTCACCTTGAACTACACTTATTAGACAAGATCAGGTTATACTAACAAAATAACGTTCATTAATACTGATTCACATTGTATAAGTATAATCCCAAAAGACTTGATGAGGCTCAACTATAATGCGAAGCTGAAATAAATAATATAATTTAAAACAAAGCCATGACATGAGTTTCAAATGTATTTACAGATTACACTATTTTTAATGAAACATTTAAAATCGAATAATAAAAGGGCATGTATGAAAAGATTGATGAATGTAAATGAAGTTTCATAGGTTTTCAAGGATTTTACAAAGTTAGTCTGCCTACCTCGATGGGAACTAAACTCTAATATATACATACATACATACATACATATACTCACGGCTATATTTCCCTAGAAGGGGTAACCAGAGCTAAGGAATTATAAAATCCTCAGCCACTTTTGGAAGTTGAGTGACCCTTAGTCGCCTCTTACGACACCCGTGGGTAGAAAGGGGTAGCGACATTCTAAGCTGGCACTACACGGCATATATGTATATATGCTTATCATCCCAAACTAATTGATGAAACTCAAATATAATACGACGCTGGAACAAATATTATTATTTAAAACAAAGCCGTGTCATATTTTGTTCACGTTTCGAATATATTTAATCTCGTCCTAACGACCTCTAATGGTCAGACATAGCCGCGTGTCGGCGTTTAGCGGAATTCATCATGAAACTAAGTGTTGCAGTACAAAAAAAAGATTTTTTTAAATAACTTTTATTTGAAATATGATTGTAACGTTTTCACCATTCACTTTTCTACCACGTTATAACAATATTGTATGGTTCGTTATCAATTACTAATATATGAAGTAAATGAAAAATTTCGACATTAATGGGAGTCGAACCCACGACATTCACGAGGTTTTCATGCAAAACAAACGCTAATTATTGTACAGGCGTATATCCAGATAAATGGAAAATAAGTAAAATAATACCCATATATAAGAAGGGCGACGCTAACAAGGTAGATAATTACAGACCAATTTGTATACAACCATGTTTTGCCAAGATATTCGAACTAAGTGTAGAGCGTGTTTTATCACAACATTTTAATGGTACTATAAACATCAACCAACATGGTTTTTGCAGTAAGCGCTCAGTTCAGACAAATTTAGTTTCATTCGTGTCTTATATTAGCAATGAATTGGATGAGGGTAATGAAGTACACGCTATTTATACCGACTTCAAAAGCGCTTTCGATAAAGTTTGCCACCAAAAACTACTCGAAAAACTTGAGAAAATGGGTACGTGTGGGTCACTTTTGAGATGGTTTACATCATATCTTGAAAAGAGATCACAATTTGTTGTTTCAGGAGGATATACATCTAAAACCTTTTATGTCGGTTCTGGTGTGCCTCAAGGATCTCACTTGTCTCCGATTCTTTTTCTCTTATTCATTAATGACATAACCAAAGCTGTGACGTCGAGTAAATGCTCTCTATTTGCGGATGATTTAAAAATATATAATAAAGCCAACCCTGAGAATTGTAAACGGCTGCAAATTGATCTAGACAGATTATGGGAATGGTGCAACTGCAATCAGTTATCACTGAAGGTAAAAAAGTGTTTCGATATGAAATTCACCAGAAAGAAGCTGCCCTTTAAATACAGATATAATATTGGTGGTGCTAAGTTAATTGAAGTATCTGAAATGCGCGATCTAGGTGTAGTTCTAGACTCAAGATTGACATTTCTCCCCCATATTGACACTATTGTGAAAAAATCTGCAAAAATGTTGGGTTTCTTGAAACGTAATAGCCAACGTTTTAATACTGAAACAAAAATTCAACTTTATTTTTCTTTAATTCGTAGTAATTTGGAATTTGCAAGTCAGATCTGGAATCCCTTCTATGCTACCTCATCTTTACGCATAGAGTCAATACAGAGACCATTTACTCGGCATTTAGCTCTCCAAGATACAAATATTTCACACCGACAACCATACATACAACGTTAAAATCACTTTAATTTAGATGAATTATCTAAGCGCCGCAAAATACTGTACTTAATATTTTTGTTTAAAATTTTAAATGGACTAATTGATGGCTCGTCTATTCTCGAACAAATTCATTATTTTATTCCGCATAACTATCCCAGAACACGCATAGGAAATATTTTTAAAACTAAGCGTTGCAGGACCAATATAGGTATGAATTCACCTTTGACAAAAATATGTAGAGCTTATAATGAGTTGAACTCAAAACATTGTGACCTAGACATTTTCCACGACTCTTTTCCAGTTTTCAAAAAGAAAATTATTAAATATCTATAATATGTTTGTTAAATTTTAATTATTTTTTATCCCATTGTTTTATTAGTAATTGTACCAATCAAAAAACTAAATTTATTATTATTATTTTAAAAAAATATCATTTTTGTAATTTAAGTTTGTAAATATTTATATCTGTTAGATTTAAGTTTAGGACTTAGTTTAAGATTTAGAAAAAAAAACACAACTTATATGTCATGCCTTATGAATGATGTGTTCTGTCTGTAATTGGTGCATACCTCAGATGTTTTTTGTTATTATGAGAATGTTTGTTTTTAAATTGTATTTAATGTATGCTCCGTTGGCAAACCAAATAAATAAATAAATAAAATAAAAATTGTAAGGTTTGGTATAATAATCACAATATATGAGAGCTCTGATAAAAAAAAGATTTTTTTTAAAGAAATAACCTAAAACCTACTGCACTCTCGCAATATCCGAGAAAACAAATTTTGACAAACAAGCTCCAAACCCGTAAAATGTTTATACCAATTCACAAATCCCAATTTCATCTCATTAAGTATAAGCAATCGCAATAAAATCGTGGGTAGGACCCATAATGTTCGTATTTGTAAAGGCTCTGCTGTAATTTAGGAGCGACCCAATTTGTTGGGCAACCTTACTATGTTGTCTGCGAAGAAATAATGAGAATAGTGCTGTTTAACACCCGTCCTTCGCTCTTTAATAGACAGTAATTAGCCTGATGAAGCGATTGTGGTCGAACCCGACGGAAAATTTGAGCTGAAAATATAGTAAAAAATATTTTTCATATATATGTTAAATCACACACTCAATTTACTTGGGTTTTTATATACTATTAAATATATCGTTGACTTTTTTTTTGAGATGTCAAAGTTTATTTATTATTTAATTTACATATGCAATTTACAACTTATTTACTAATGTTTACAAGTCACATGATAGTCCAGTGGGTAGAACACCCGCCCGAAAAACAGAAGGGCGTGAGTTCCAATCCTGGGACGGGCCTACACCAATTTGTCTTTTCTAAAGTCATATGTGTGGTTAATTTATCATGTTTGCTAACGGTGAGGGAAAACATCGTGAGGAAACCCACATGGCTGAGTTGTACTTAGTCATGTGACAGTGTATTCGTACAAAACGGCGATAGGCCTGCCCCCTATCACGTGAGTACACTGTCTAAGCAAAACGTGGGTACCTTCTCTGGAAACTAGATGGCGCTTGCCATGTGAGTTCAGGAGTATTGGTACCTCTGCCAACCCCTTCGGGGATAAACGGCGTGAACGTTTATGTTTATGTTTATTACAAGTCACAATACGCGCCCGTATCTTATCTGGTGTAAAATTGCCTAGCACGCTTGCAGCATTGCCACGTTGTATTGCCAACGATATTCTTTGAACCAGATAAGACACGGAGCGTGGATCTGATCCCACGTCCCTCAAGCGCCGTCCAATGCTCTTGGGTGTAAATTAAACGATTCATTTAATCTCTCAGTTAACACTCTAAACAAAAAACTTTCTACATACTTGTGTACACTCACATGCCAACTTTTATTTGTTTTCTTCCGCATATCAATATAATTTAAATACTGTTACACCTGCCCTTAAGTATTGAAGACTTCATTTTATCTATTGTCCTGTTACACAGAAACATAATATTTACCTACTGGAATCGTACTCTAACTTTAGCATTATGTTTTCATTAACCAATTTCTCATACATTTTCATTCGTTTCTTACACTGCGGAACGTGCTTGCCTTGAGCATACAATATTTTTGACCAGAATATGTCCTCAGAGGACTCTTTTGTCCTCTTTTGACATTACCATAATCGCTCTATTTAATTTTTTCAATATTCTTGGTCATATAGAAGCTAATAAATTTAGTTTTTTGAAACGATGTAAAATAGCATCTTAATTGTGATAAAGATCATAGCACTGTTAATTCGTACAATATACAAATTACTCATGCATTCACAATGTCGTCCACTCTAAACCAGCTAAAAAACTCACATAGATTCGTAAGCGTTTCAATCAAACAAATTATCCTCAGCTCATTACATACAACAAAAGAAAAAAGAAGGAAAACTAATTGTTTCGTAATCAATGGTAGTAATTTGGCTTTTTATAAAATACACCAACAAAGAAACATATCGTGTTCCATCATATCTATGTCGGCATTGGACTACATGCTGCCTAAAGGAGCGACGTGTTTACATAGTGTACGTTTATGCGGTGATTATTACTCTATTTATTATTTTATTACGCAAAAATTTTACGCATTTTAACTTTCCCTTGCCAATACATATTTGAGAATTTAATATATGCCAAAAAGCGTTTATGCCAATTAAGTAAAGTTAGTGATAGGCATTCTGTTAACACTCGAAATAAGAAAAAACTTAACGTACCGAAGTGGAGACTTAATAAAGTGTGTAACAACTCCTTTATGGGACTATCCCTCCAAATGTTCAACAAACTTCCTTCTGACATATTGCAATTGACTGTGCAAGGACCCAACGCGCACATGACCGTGTCCGTAAAGCTATAAATCTTCGCTCGTTATTCCCAGGAATAATTGTCTGATGAGGATTTTTCTTCTCACGTTATGTGGTTGGTTTTTTGTGATGGACAATTTAGTTTAATTATGTCAAACTAGCGTTTGGTTTGGTCGCATAGAAAATCTTTAATAAAGTAAAAATATGTTAATAAATTGAAATTTTACAAATCATATTTGAAAAACTGAAAAAATGTGAATGTAAAGAGTCTCTTTGTTGCTTCTTCTCTTTACAAACACCTTACGAAGCAACGGATTAATGATAAATTTAAAAAAAAAATTACATTCCAATTAGTTTTTAACTTTATTTTGAAAAATAAACTTTTTGACTTTGTTTTTTTTATTAGAGTTTTTGGAGTGAAACTCCATTTACCCCCGACTTTTGTATTTCGCTTGTGACATCACTCTTCCTAAACGGCTGGACTTGCCTCTACCAAACTTTGCATGATAGTCATAAATAAGCATCCAGTACCATGTCGTGACGGAGAGTTTTTTCGAAAAATGGCTATCATTGAGGAATAATAAAAAATTCATAAGAATAACAATATGATCATTGTGCACAATTCTATTAAGGCCAGTGAAACGGTTCGGGTCATATTTAAATGCCCACACCTTTTTCCAGTCAGCCACCGCTTTATTGGGAAAATAATTAATCTTTAATATCGATCATAAACTAATAAATAATATCGTAGCAACTTCCCCATTCATAATACAAATGGAATTAGTACTATTTTACACAAGTTACAAGCACAATCTGTGTTTCGAGCCATGCTATTCCTACTGTTAGTTGTAAAGTTGAGCTATAAACCGAGCGCTGTGATAGCCGCCATTAGACGAGAGGACGAGCCTCATTATCGAATGCTCTTTACTCTTTGTTGTAAAATGTCTTTTAACTTAGCGCTTGATATCTTTCTAAGATGTCATGATTTATTGGGATTTTATAATATATTTACAAACACACAAATACAGAGTATATTAATTTTCATTGATGAAAGCAGAGAGTCTTGATTGAAATTTAATCAGAAAAGTATCTAACATAATAAAAAATATAGGAAATGTTTAAAATAAATTATTATGTATTTAATACATACATACATACATATACTCACGCTTTTATTACCTATTGGAGTAGATTGCTACTTTGTACGATCCTGGCAAACCTCCCTTGCTTTGTTTACATCCATCAATCTTTTCATACATGCTCTTTTATTCTTCACGCCTGCCTTTTTAAGCACACTCTCAATCTCTTTAAATCAAGTATTATATATAAACAACCGTGATAGCCCAGTGGGTAGAACACTCGGTTATCGTGCAAGCGACTAGTGTTCAAATCCTGGGTCGGGGCCTACACCAATTTGTCTTTTCTAAAGACATATGTGTGGTTAATTTATCATGGTTGTTAACGGTGAGGGAAAACATCGTGAGGAAACCCACATGGCTGAGTTGTACTTAGTCATGTGACAGTGTATTCGTACAAAACGGTGATAGGCCTGCCACCTATCACGTGAGTACACTGTCCATGCAAAACGTGGGTACTCTGAACACCAGGTGACAAAGTCACGTGATGTTCAGAAGTATTAGTACCTCTGCCAACCCCTTCGGGGATATTCGGCGTGAACGTTTATGTTATGTTATGTTATGTTTATATATAAATATATATTTCAACCTGCCTATTAATAATTCAAAACATATTTTCAGATATAAATTGAGAAGTGTCACTTCGTCGCATTAGTCAGTCAGTACGACGTAGGAGTAGTTGAATTTTCATAGATTTTTGCTGTCTACGAAATAAAGTACTTTGCGCTGTCTGCTCCCACATCAGGTGTCACAATCTAGTCTTTTACTTCATTATTTATTTAACTTTGAAATTATAGCTAATGCATTATATACGTACATGTATTGTATACGTCATGTAACATAGGTACTTCTATGATTATGTTGATGGTTATTTCAGTAAAGGACAACTGATGGATCACGATAAAATTTATAATATGCTAAAAGTGGCAGGCGTCCGAAAAGTAAAGAACAGACACTTTAAAAAGTAAATGATTGTTTAAGGTTTTCGAAAGCCATGCATGCCTCAATCGTATAATGAGGCGATTAACAGTCTCTGCCTACCCAGATAAGAGTGAATGGCAGTGGTGTGGTGGTGGAATGGTGAAGAGGCAATGGCGAGAGTATATAATATGTACTTCCTTCTAGAGAAAGCTCTACAAACACAGCTCTATAACACGATAGATATTTTATATCATTTTACTTGTGACATGCACAGAATGAAATAAACTATTACTTCTATTATATCCACTGATTAAATCCTAAGAATGGCTTGACTGAAGGAATAAAAAGTGAAAGAGAAAAGCGATGTAAAGGGTTGATGACAACTTCCAACAAATACATTTTCAAGTAATTGTTGTTCGGAAGAGATGGGTTTCCATGTTCAATTTCAAACCGTTAAACATAAATGAAGATACTTAATAATTTTGTTTATCTTTTGCTGTGTAGTGTCGGCTTAGAATAGCACTACTCCTTTTCTTCCGGTGGGTATACGTAAGAGGCGACTAACGGTATTGGGGCTTTTGAAGGGATTTTTGGGCGATGCGGTTGGAGACCCATCACCAACAACCTTTATTTTACCATCTTTTCCCCACGCAACTTCTAAAAGTGGCTGAGGAATTTCTAATTCGTTAGCTCTGGCTACCCCTCCTAGGGATTTATAGCCGTGAGTATATGTATGTATGTATGTATCTTTTAATAACAATAAGTTTTATAAACAATCATCCACCTGCTTATTTGAATTCAGCAGTGCTCCGTCAAGGAGTTGGCCACTAACAAATTAGTTTGATTATTAAAATAAGAAGTGCGTTTGAAACCTTGGATTTAACATACACTCACATATACTCACGGCTGTCAATCCCTAGAAGGGGTAGCCAGAGCTCTGGAATAAGAAATTTCTCAGCCGCTTTTGGAAGTTGAATGGGTAAAAACTAGTAAAATTTCGACACAGGCGGGATTCAAAAAAAAAAATTCTTATTTTATTTATTCTTTATTTATTAGTAATAATCCCCACATGAGATTTTCATGAACAAAAAGATTTAAATTAAAAAGTTTTTGATGATTGCCAACCACATCGCACAAAAATCACTTTAAAAGCCCGAATATCTCACGAGAAATGGGGTAGTGCTATTGTTTGATGACACAGCACAGCTATTTGCTTGAATCTATAAAAGTATATGTATATATATTTATTAGTTCTATAATATAGGTAACTGTAATGTCTTTTTTCATATTCTCACACGAACATAGTCAGCATATTTCGTCAATAACATATTTATTGTTAAAAATAGTCTTTAATTCATTGTCCGTATTTGTACATACCGGCAATATTCAAGTATGTATTACTTTGATATTATCTTGATATTATATCGTATCATCAATTGCCACTACAATCTATCAATATTTCCAGTATATGATATATTTTGAGACTATCATATGGAGCCCTCAATCATCTCCAAAATATAATCAAAAACATAATCTGAAACTCTTTGTCCTGCTCAATTCACACTTTCATCTCCAGAGATTTATTTAAAATTTCGTTCCGTGCAAAGATACACGGAGCGAGATGTCCTAAACGATAAAAAGCTTGTTAGTGAGATGAATCTAGTTACAAAATTAGAGCAACTTGTGCCCTGAATGGAGGTCAATTTGGTGCAATTTTGTGTAATGCAGTTGCAGCTATTTCCTTGCTTTCCTGCTAGTTTGGTCGGGAATACTCGGTTATAGGACACGACTGTTAAGGAAATTATGTCCCATTCGTTGGACATGTTGGGACTTGAGAACAAAACGTTTAACTTATACATTGTTCAGTTTCGTTCAAAAACAAGAGTACATTTTTCTTGTTAGATAGTCAAACTTCGTACTGCTAAAATATCAATTTTATCTATTAAAGTTATCATTGATGGAAAATCACATTTTTAATTTACATACATACATATATATACTTACGGCTATAAATCCCTAGAAAGGGTAGCCAGAGCTTCGGAATAAGAAATTCCTCAGCCACTTTTGGAAGTTGAGTAAGGTAAAGAGAGTAAATTTAATATTTTTAATTTATCTTTAACAAACAAAAAAGACTATTAAGAACCATAGTATTATAAGACTACTACTACTATTAAGAATATACCATTTAATAAAAGACATATATGCAGCCCGAGTCATGATGTGAACCCACGCTTCTCTACAATTAGAGGTGTTGCCTTTTCCTACTGAGATAGCAAGGTAATTAGTTTTAGTTTACATTATTAATTAAGATGATAGATCATGTCAACTTTTTCGCTTTCTTCTAACGAAAGTTGCCTAGCAATCATTTATTGTGATTATCTGTCTATCCCCTTTTGAGAATCGTAATATCATATTTGTATCACACACAACTATAAGAACATTTCTCACTCCTACTGTATCCCTCGGGAATATCATTTTTCCGGGATAAAAAATACCCTTTTATTTAATCCGTACTTATAACTAAACGTCTGCTAAATTCCAAAGCAATCGGTTAAGTAGTAACGGCATGAAGGCGTAACAAACAAACAAACAAACTCAGTTTCCGATACATAATATTAGTAAGGATGACATAATTCATCAATATTTTCATACATGCCCTTTTATTCTTCAGATTTCGGACGCCTTCCTTTTTGAGCTTTCCTCCGTGGTCGTCCTCTACTGACATTACCATCCTCGTTCACCACCTCATGATGATTATGATTTCAAAACATAAAAACTACAAAATCAATATTAATACAATTCCGTTGCAAACCGAATTCGATTAAATCGGGGCAGAGTAATTATAGCTACAAATCATTTCCAGCCCAAAACCTCAAATTAAACCTATCCTCAATTGGGCCCTGTCAGCGATTAATTCCCTCATAGCATTTATTCTATTGTAATTTGGCAGATTTGAATAGACAGACACGTAAGTTAATTTACATTGGTCACGGTTGTGCGTGCGAAATAAGGTTGGAGCTAACTCGATAAAATAACAGTTCAGTATAGGATGAGCCTGTCAAAGGAGTTTAAAAATACTTTTTGTTCTTTTTACATAAATACATATTTATTCACGGCTATAAATCCCTCGAAGGGTTGCCAGAGCTATAGATTTTTATTATTAGATTTTTTTATTGTTAAGTATTTTTGTAGTAGTTTGATATATAGACTCTCCAACCCCGAGTACCTATCTACTTTGAGTAAAAAAACAAGATTTTCATTAACCTCTTGTTTTAATGTCTACAGTCATTTCTTATGCGTCACTGTCTCTGCCAATCCCGTTGGGAATTAAGGGTGTGAGTGTTAGTAAGTAATCAAACTAACATAAAATGAACATTACTTTTGGTGCTAATAAGACTTAGAAAAGAATATAAAAACTCTTTATTGCACGCAAATTGATAAAAACACACATATAAAAAAAACAAATTAGTTTTTTGATATATTAAGGTTCACCTATTTCAAATTTGGCTGGCACGCAACTTATATTACATCATGATTACACCAACTAGTGTGGCCCACTGCCCCATCCCTGATACAGCTATGTATAGGATAGGCACGTATACATATATATACGTACGTATATATGTACGTACGTATATATATGTATCCTTACACTTACATCTGTAAAATTTATTGTACATTATTGCTTGCGAGAAATAAATAAATAAATAATAATAATCATGAAAAAGGTAATTTCTATTTCATACACAAATAGAAAATTGACTTTGCATTTGATTTTTTTATTAATATAATTACCTACTTGCGATGAACGCATTTATTTGCTCTACAGATATTATTTTTATTAACTTGCTCCTTAGTTACAAGGTATAAAGATAGCTCAGTGGTTAGAAGATGCGCTTACAATGCGGAGAAGCGTCGGTTCGATCCCCGAGTCTAGCTTATTCCAATGTGTCTTTTCTAAAGTGGTGTGGTGAATTTATCTTGGTTGTTAAGAGTGAGGGAAAACATCATGAGGAAACCCACATGACTAAGTCGTACTCAGTTATATATATGTGACAGTGTATTCGTACACAATGGCCATAGGCCTGCCTCCTTTCACGTGAGTACACTGTCCAAGCAAAATGGGGTACTCTGAATACATTGTCACGTGATGTTCAGACGTATTAGTACTTCTACCAACCCCTTCGGGGGTATACGGCGAGTATGTTTGAGTTTAAGTTGAGTTGAGTTGCTTCGTGGTCTAGTGTTTAAGTGCTCGGGTCACAATCCAAAGGTCCCGGTTTCTATTCCGGGACAGGAAACATACAAATTCAATTATTTCTAATTTAGTAGCATATTGCAGGTCTGAGCCACCTGATTGAAAGTTAAGTTTATTTCGTACTAAGTAGGGCATGTTAATCCGTATAGTGTTCGTTAGTTGCCTAACCTCACTAGGCCAGTTTTGTGGTATGGCCAATTCCCCAAAACCCTTCCATGTGGACATATATGGAACACTATCATATACTGCCATCGGAGCACTTTCAGGTAATTATTAATTTGATATCAGTCAATTCATAGATCAGTTCACAGCTTAGTGCAAAGTGCTTCACTTAGAGCCAATTTACCTATTGCCAAAAACATACATACTTACGTATACTCAAGGCCACAAATCCCTAAAGGGGAAGCCAGATACTCTGATTTAGGGATTCTTCAGTCTCTAACGGAGACTTAGAAAAAAGGTAGATGGTGGGCCATAATATAATAAACTAGAACCAACGTATTTCATAACGGTTAATATTTAAAAGCGTTTAAGAACGTTTAAAAGCTCATATAGTGCTCGCACAGAGCGCGCTCAAAAATACATAAAACACAATATTGTGGTAAGTTTTCATTAAAGTTTTACGATGCGGTTTTCAGCAGAGCGTTAGATGTGGATATTAACAAATATTTCTCTGAGCTAAACCCGCATTATGGAATCCATGGATAGGTTCATATTTTCATTGTTGAACTAAACACAAATAGTTAACAAGTTTGTTCAGTTATAGTTATAACTGTTTTGCTAGACATTAAGCTTTTGACCTTGATAGCGTGGAAGGAACACCGTTTATCCTACAGACGATGATGATTCAAATCCCGGGCCGGGCCTATAGACAAAATCTCGGTTTTTTTCTAAAATTATATGTGTGGTTTATTTATCATGGTTGTAAACGGCGTGAGGGAAAACATCGGAAGGAAACCCACATGGCTAAGATGTACTTTATCGTTCAGCATGTGATGTGTAGAAGCATTAGTACCTCTGCCAACCCTTGTGGGGATATAGGGCGTGAAAGTTTGAGTTGAGTTGAGGAGTTTTGAATTGATCAATTTAGTTACCGTGGACTCGACTAAGAGTGGTTCTTGGTGACTATTGGGGAATGTACTTGAAAACTCTTCACTAATAATCCTCAGCTATATCAAATCTTTTAAAAAATATACAATTATTTTTTTGATAAGAACTTGGTTCTTGTTCAAACAAGTTAAATAAATTTGTTATTTACTGACGCAACGGTCTACTTACCAAGTTGTGTAAATATTTTCCTTGTATCAATTTAATAAGGTAACATCGAAAATGAACGAACGTTTACTTTGTCTATATAAACACTATTATTTTAGCAGCTGTACCTCAAGAATAACTGTGTTTTTAAGGGTTTGTGGTACCCAAGGACCCATATAATCTAATTCGTGGTTACCATTGTAATTCCTCATAGTTTTGCTTCATATTTCTCATTTACTACGCATAACAGACCATTATTTTTCAGTTTTTCATTCGTATTGTTATTACTGACTTGTACCATGTTGTTATCATGATACCAAAAAAGAATTGTTCCTAAAGTTGTTAGTAAATTAATAACCAACCTGCACACAAGCAATACCGTAGGTGTTAGTATATGCAGCTTCGTTTAGAGTATTAAATTAGAATGTCGCAAGACACCAGGTGTTCAACACAGCCTTAGATGTAATTTTACTAAACTGCTTAGTCCGCCGCAGATGCGATAACGCGTCCTAGGTTCGTTAGCTATATTGGTTCAGCTTATTAGCAAAAACATTTTATGGAAAAAGTTGTACTGAAACAAAATATTTAAAAATTTTGACTTTCGTAATAGCAAAATACTTGGCATTACGTATACTTTGGAATCCTTAAAATGAGTAGCCAGAGCCGAAACAGGAAATTACTCATCTTTTTCGCCACTTCTGGAAGATGAGTGGGGATAAGATTTTAACATATCCTGTAAGGTTCTAATTATATTTTGGTCAGCAAATGTTGTTGAAGTTGTGTTTTTGTAAATAAGTAATTTGTGCCATCAATTATTTGAGGGTAAACTTATACGTTATCATTTATAGTAAAAAGACATTAGTTTGGTTAATCGAAATGAATTTGTTATCATTGCAATAATTCAGTGTCTATATTCTATACATACATACATATACTCACGCCGTTAGTTCCCATTGGGGTAGGCAGAGACTATCGATCGCCACTTTGTACGATCCTGGCAAACCTCTCTTGCTTCATTCACATCCATCAATCTTTTCATACATGCTCTTTTATTCTTCGTACTTCGGACACCTGCCTTTTTGAGCACATTTTCTATTTGATCTAAATGTGTCCTCCGAGGCCGTCCTCTACTAACATTACCTTCCACATTGGCTCTATAGATCTCTTTCACCACTTTACTGTCATCCATCCTCTCTATGTGCCCAAACCATCTCAACATTCCTTTTTCTATCTTTCTTACAATATCATCTTTTACACCACACCTTTCACGAATCACATCATTCCTCACATATTTTATATAAAGTTATATTCAATGACTAGTGGATCGTCCCAGCTTCGCACGGGTAGCGTTGTTTTTTTAAATATCTGAGGTTTCTTTCTTCAGTCGCTGCTCAAGCATTGTGAAATTCAGCGCAATGTTTTCAATTTATTAAATTTATAGCACTCCCTAAACAGTGTAGTTTGGTGATTTTGAATGCGCTTTAATTAAAGGTCTCAATTTTTCCGTTAATAGCAAATTTTGGAATAAAACGCTATGAAGTATTTATAACAATCTAAAAAATAAATCATTACGTGATGTAGGATGCAACTACTGGCGCCATCTAGTATGTTATATGTAAATTAGTAAAGATTTGGTTTTGGTCACGGACGCGATGGCTTATTTTATGTATAATTTCGGTGTTTCTCTACCGATTTCTATGATTCTTTTTTTATTGAATAGGTAATAATGTTACCTTTTTTTTTAAATGGATGAGTGAGAGGTTTACAAATGTAAGAGTAAACAAATATAATCAGAATGTTCCGAACTGCTAAGCTATCAGGAATTACACGTGTTATTATGAGTCAACCGTAAAAGATAGACAAACTGTTGAGGATTTTTTGTAGATAATTTTATGAAGAATATTTCCGTCATACATGATTTCTATGTAAGTTTAACCATTAAGGCTGCACACGCGACGGAAGCTTAAAAAATAGAGTAACATCTCCCGTTTTCCCAAAATTTCCCATAAGTCCCCTTTACTACTCTGCTGGAAAGTATACAAAAATCTGCCCAGGAGTATGAAGAATAATTGTACCAAGTTTCGTTAAAATCTGTCGAGTAGTTTTTGTTTCCATAAGGCACATACAAACCGACAGACAGAGAGACAGACAAAAATTTTACTGATTGCATTATTGGTATCAGTATCGATCCCTAATCACCACCTGATAGTTATTTTGAAAATATATTTCATGTACAGAATTGACCTCTCTACAGATTTATTATAAGTATAGATTATATCTTGGTATTATGTTTTGTAAAATCATTTCTATTTATTTAATGAAAATTCATAACACTATAATGCTTTAAAGTTAGTAAATTAGACATATAAGTTAAAATTAAGTGATTTTGTGTAGAAGGGAAAAGTTGTTTACACATGTGTATAAATACCCCGACTACAACAGCTGACGTCATTCGGTTTCTGGCATTTGAAGTGTGAACAACTGGTTTTGAGGTTATCGTGAATAGTTTGTAACATAATTCAAGTGAACATTACATGTATCTATACTATAATAAGACTGTACCGAGGTCAAAACTGTACATTGAAGAAAACAAATTAAAAACCGGTGGAATATGTTCAATTTTCGATACTGAAGCCAAATTGGCGCTTTTTGAAAAAAATATCTGTCTTTCTGTCTGTATGTCCGGTCATCACGTTAATTCTACCAGACGGAACTTGATCAAATTTGGCATGAATGTAGGTTACACACCTGGCTAAAATATAGGATATCATTTATCTCGGATTTCGCAAGGGTTCCTACAGGAACATAAGAAAAACATAACTTTTATATGGCTCCCCATATTTACACGATTCATTTTTTCATCGAACGACTTTATCAGACTCTTCATTAATAGTCTTTTTAGAAAAAATAAGGGTTTCATCCATTTTCATCAATATAAATGTCCATTTAATTGTTTGTCAATATTATGACTACTAGATATATAGCTTATCAAAATTTTGACAACAACACTAACGTCTTCGTGGCGTAGTGGGATACCGTTTGGTTAAAACTAATCGCACGGAATACTAATCGAACGGAAGACCCAGATTCGAACCTCGGGCATCGCAATCTTTTTGGGATTTTTTTTCTATCGTGTTAGCTTAGAATAATAGGAAGCACCTTCTCTTTCACAATCAAATATGTGAATATGTATGAATAAAGATAATTGAAAGTATATTGTATGAATTTTGCGTAATCATTTGGTAGGTTTGAGAATATGTTTATAACTTTTCTATCAACTATTTTTAAACTAATATTCTCGTAGATATACGTGGGACACTCAGAAAATTTTGCGAAAGTCAAAAAAAATGTTCTATGGGTAAAAATGTTTTTATTAAATCTTTTCAAAGTACTCTCCACCAGCATCTATAAAAAGTATCATACGTCTAAACCAGTTATCGAAACACTTTTTCCAGTCCGCCGCAGACACCTCATTTACAGCCCGCTGAAACGCTGACAGCGCATCTTCCGGCGATGAAAATTGTATCCCTTTGAGTTGATTTTTTATTTTAGGGAATAAAAAGAAGTCACACGGTGCCAGGTCAGGGCTGTAAGGAGGGTGACCCAAGAGTTTGACCGGCGTGCTGTTCAGGTAGTCCGTCGTTTTGAGCGCGGTGTGAGCGGGCGCGTTGTCGTGGTGAAGCAGTAGCCCGCGGAGCCCTGTGTTTGGTCGATTATTGCTCACAACTGAGAAAACTACTGGCAAGCATTTAGTAGTATACCAGTCTGCGTTAATACTTCTTTGATCTTGTAAAGGAATTAACACCAAATAGCCAGTCATATTGAAAAAACTTGCGATCAAAATCTTCCCACCGCTTCTAGATCTCTTCACTTTAGTAGGGGTCGCTTCGTTTTGAAATACCCAAACCGTCGACTGGCGCTTCGTTTCTGGATCGTATTTATAAATCCAGGACTCATCACCTGTAACGATGTCGTAAACACGCCGAGACGAGCCAGCATCAAATTTAATAATCATATCACGACACCATTCCACCCGGGCCTGTTTCTGTACCTCGGTGAGGTTGTGTGGCACCCAGCGTGAAATTATCCTCCTCACGTGAAGATGCTCGTGTAAAATCTCATGAACGCTTCCCGATCCAATCTGCATAATGTGTTGAATCTCTAGATACGTTATTCGCCTATTGTCATTAATTAAATTTTTCACTTCCACCACGTTTTCATCCGTAACAGCCGTTAGAGGGCGAACACTTCTTTCTTCATCCTGCAAATTTAATCGACCACGCTTGAATTCGTTACACCAACGATACACGGTTGCCTTGGAAGGCCCTTCATCCATAAACGCCATTTGAAGTCTATCGTATGATTCGTCTGGTTTTAAGCGACATTTGAAATCGTAAAAAATCATAGCGCGAAAATGTTTCCGGCTCAGATTCATTTTTCAGTAAGACACGACAATTTAAAATAGCTCGTAAAAAATAAAGAGGGAAATTTTAAAATTGGAACGTACCTTTTTTATTTATTAAGACTCATGTTTTCAGTATACATTACAACCGGCCAGTGTTTCATACATTAAAACCTTTTTTCGCAATACTTTCTGAGTGGCCTGGTATTGTGCTATACTTACGCATAAATTAATATTCTGTTTAAGCCTCAGAATGCATAGTTAGTAAATAATAACACATATCTCAACTTTAATTTAGTACCGCCATCTATTGACCGATGACTGATTGGCTGCAATCTCTCACACATCACCAACAGTCAGTGTAGGGGGCAGCACCGGGTCGCCAAACTTCTATCCATACTTAATAGATATTCTCATTTTTAAACATAGAAACTTTGTATCATCAACATGTGTTTCATCATTCTTATGAACAATTAAAAAGGTTTTTTGGAACCCCCTAAGGGATTGAAATATAGTATACATATTTTTGATCTATAAATATACTGTATCTAGAAATTTGAAACTTGATGGAATTGACTGATATAACTACAAAAAGGAATATATGGAATTCATCCATCAATCAATTATGAGTATATACTAACGGCTATAAATCCCAAAAAAGGATAGCCACAGCTTCAGAGGTAGTAATTCTTTATCCACTTTTGTTTGAAGGTTAGTTAGCTGAAAAATTCGTCATATCTGTATGTCTATCTGCATGCTCATACGTCAAATATATCTAACAAGTTGCAAATTCTTTTTGTGTTGGATAGTCCATTTATCGAGGAAGGGTTTAGGCTATATATCTTCACGCTACGACTAATAGGAGCAAAAAATCAGCGAAAGATGTTGCGAAATCGGGGAAAATTGATCATGTTTGCAGGCTTCCGTTGTGTGCCCTGCGTAAACGGTTGAAGTTATCCAAAAAATATGTATTGAATAATTATTCCTCTTTAAACGATCTAAAAAAATGTCCGCGACAGTATATGTCTACCTTTTAAGATTGACTCACATGGTTATACCATTGTTATGGTAGTCAAATTTGGTCGAAATTAATGCATTATTGCCAATTATTTGCATATTTTTATCAACCTAATATTAATCCTTATCAAAATAAATGTGTTGTTGATTAAGAATATTTAATTGTGAGCAAAATTGTCCTTCACATCACTTCATTTAAATTAACATCTTAGAAGATAATACAATTTTAAAATTACTCTTCAACAAAATTGACAAGCGTGCATGAAGCGCAAGACAAGACGCTGCGCTGGCCGGCGAGCGCGGTGACCCGCGCGAGAAGCTTATGTTTAAGCCTTATAAACTTGATGCGATTGACTGATATAACTACAAAAAGGAATATATGAAAGCCTTATAAGGAATAGTTGTAAGTAATATAATATTGATTAACAATCATCATTTAAATTCGTGTACTACCATCTATGTTTGGAAGTATATAGTCGTTGAAACAAATATATTTCTTTTTGTGGTCATGAATTTACACTAGCTGGCGCTGACTGTATACCTATATATTCTACATCGCGGTATGATTTCTTTTTTGTTTTTGTATAATCTATACATATAATAAATCTGTAGAAAAGTCATTTTTGTACATTGAAGAAATTGAAAAAAAAAATAGCCAGCGTGTGAACAGATAAGTAACAGAACCCATTTCCATCATTTTTTCAATTTTTGTCTGTTTGTCTGTTTATATGTTTGATTGTGCGCACATCACGTAAAATCTACGAATTCAATGCTGAAAATGTTTATATACAAAAATTATACGTAACTTGAGGTATAACTTAGTTTTTGTTTCATCGAAATCGGTTCACTCTATCAAAAGATATGATTAATATTGTGAGTTCAAGAAGAAAAATATTACGTTACGCAATTCAGTATAGTACTTGCAACGACATCTTAAGTCTAAATATAGAACTAATGTTGATAGTTGGAATCCAAAGTCCGATAGATGGCGTTGTGCAAAAATAAAATAAAGAACCAAAATAAAATAAAGCAAAAATAAAATTTGCATTTTTTAGCCCCTTTAACCCCTTATTTTAAAGTCGGTTAAAGTAATAGAAGCTACAGGAAACAAGCAAGACGAAATTAATACAAGCTGCCAATGTCAAGTGAATTTGTCGACTATGAAAATAACTAAAATGCTTTTAAATATTATCTTTACTTAGTTTCTTGGGAGGGCATTTTAGTATTATATTATATAACCCGTATTGTTATTAAATAAATTAACATATATTTACACATTTAACTATATATACAGGTAAAAAATAAAATAAAATTATAATATATGAAAAACCTAACCTACATTAAATTATATAAAAAATACTCTCGAAATCGCTGCCGCCTGGTGGCAGGGTTCCGAGAAGGCTGGCTGCATTACCCCTTTGAATCGCTAAGCTGATTCTTTGAGCGAAGAATGCGCCAGCCCTCGGATCTCCGCATTTCTCGATCAGGCGCGTCGAAATTTCTTTGAAAAAACGACGCGCATCTGGGCCCCACGGACCGAGAGTCTCTACAGCAAAAGCTGAGAAGTAATGCTCCTCAGCTAAATTGCTATATTTGCGCCTCTTCAGACCCTCAGCTTCAGCTGCCGCAGTGCCAGCTTTAGATGCAGACCCCGACAAATGAGACGGCGCTAGCGTGTCGACGCAGGTAGCGTCCCACACCAGCGTCCTCCCATTCTTCCATGGAATCAATGACATTCCGACTGGTCTCTTACCATCGTCCCGCAGCAAACCTGATGGCTCCAGGATTGCTGGTATGTTGACAGTTGTAAGGGCCCGTCTGATAATATCATTGATTGCAGCATGGCGAGGTATGCGACCAGCACTACGACGACATGATAATCCATGGTGCCCCAACTGATCGACAAATACTCCACAGCGGCAGCGATGTCTCTCATTTATTTTGGTGCCCAATCGCAGACCCATAGCTAAAGAAAAGGAGCCTCTGTCTAGCAATGTGCCGAGGTTGCTCGATGGTAATGCTCTCAACCAATGCCCAGAATCTGGCTCACAGCAAGCCAAGAGACGCGCCCGCTCCGCCAAGTCAAGAGCTGAACTAAGAAGATTTGCTTGAACTTGACAGCAGAGGGGCTCGTCCCATTGCCTCTGAGATGCCAGACTGATGGGAACATTGACAGTAGGACCAACTATATCCATCCAAACTTTCTTAGCATCTGTGAGATCGATGATCTCTGCCGAACTTAAAGCTTTACTAATGATGCTTAAGAAAAGATTGTAATTGGCAAAACCAGATGACAAGAAAGCTGGTAAGGCTATACTTGAAACGCTGCGGATGCCAATACCACCGTACCGTATTGGGAGCGTGGCTTGTGTCCAGCAGCGTTCATTTAAGGAAATGTTGAGAATTTTGATCAAAGTGTTTTTAATCACGTTGTCTATGTCCGAAAGGACTGAGATTTGCCTCCATAAACCAGAACATCTCAGTACATAAGTAAATTTTGGAACAAACAAACAATACTTTATTATTGTATATGCTACATGAGGGTTAAGTTGTGCCAATAAAGAAGATGATTCCTGAAATTTAGAAATTTTTTCTGCTATAAATTTTGGAATAGAATCATCCAGAACTGGGGCACCTAGGAGGCGAAGCGAAGCCGAATTTAAAATTTTGATACCTGGGGCTAATGAATTGAATTTTGATTGCATTTATGTAACAGTTTCTTTGTTTAAATCGGGGCCAAAATACAGTTCACACTTTTCATAATTCAAATCTAGACCAATTTTTTTGAATTCTTCTATTATTGTTTTCAAATCGTTTATAACTTGTTTTGCCTCGCCTCCAATGGTGCCGTCATCCAGGTACCACACATTAAACTTGGAGGCTAAGTTTTTGATGTGTGGGTGTATAGCCAAACTGAATATAGCTGGGCCCAGAGGGTCACCTTGCTGGCAACCGACACATGAATTTAATAATTTTCCACGGTAGATCAATTTAGTAGGTTTGCTATAGCATTGCCAAAGGTAATTGTATAAAGCTGGAGTTTGTTCTTTGACTGCAGCCAGCAAGGCGGCTCTATCAACTGAGTTGAAAGCATTCTTTACATCCACTTTCAACAGAACGTCACTTCGGCAATGCTGCAGGAAAGCACGAACACTGTGAACAGCTGCTTCACAGCCGCCGCTGGTTCCGAAACCTAGTTGAACAGGTTGGAAGTAGTTTTTTATGTCCGTTACATGCTTACAGCATATTTTGGATACCAGCCGGCGGATAGTGTTTCCCACAGCGATTGGCCTGATACCTCCGTCTTTCTTTTTCAAAGCACACAGACTTAGTTTCTTAAATTAGGCTTATTAATATTAATATATTATGTAAATAGTCTGCCTATTAATAAATCCAATTTGGTGAGCAGAATTTTGAAATTCTTAGCCATTGTTCAAATGCACGTCACTTCACAACCAGTTTTCGTGAACGTTTATAATAAAAAACTGAATTTTGGTCTACATTAAACACCAAACCTCTCTGGCTTCGTTTACATCCATCAATCGTTTCATACATGTTCTTTTATTCTTCATACTGCGGACACCTGCCTTTTTGAGCACGTTTTCTATTTGATCCAAATGTGTCCTCCGAGGTCGTCCTCTACTAACATTACCTTCCACATTGGCGATAATAAAAGTGTAAAGTACAAAGTGGCGATCGATAGTCTCTGCCTACCCCAATGGGAACTAACGGCGTGAGAATATGTATGTATGTATGTATTAAACACCAGAAACATGAGACATCTTTTAAGTCCTACTTTTTTAAACACTAAAATGATGTAGTGACCTTAGTGACTAAACTTAATTTAGTTAAATTTGCATATTATACATACATATACTCACGACTATAAATACCTAGAAGGGGTAGCCAGAGCTAAGGAATTAGAAATTCCTCAGCCACTTTTGGAAAATTGAGTGAGGAAAAGATGGTAAAATAAAGGTTGTTGGTGATGGGTCTCCAATCGCATCGCCCAAAAATCCCTTAAAAACCCCCAATACCGTTAGTCGCCTCTTACCTACATCCACCGGAAGAAATGGGGTAGTGCTATTCTAAGCCGACACTACACAGCTATTACAGTGCATATTATGCCACTGATAAATCGATTTAATTCAATGTATTATCATAGTACAACCAACAACCGTAAACCCTAATAATAGTAAAGTACCTTTTTTGAGCGGTTTTATTTAGCTTACCCCGTTTGTTTTATTCTTTCTTGAGTGAAATTTAGTAATTTAAATTTCACCCCCTTCCTGTCAACCGGTTAATATTTCTTTTCGGAAGGAAAAGATGTGATGAGCTCGAAGCAAAGAGTGATGAGCTCAAGGCCCGACCACCTGCGGCCATCAATAATAACTACCTATATATTGGAGGGTTACTGATTTTTCAACATACGTCATAGAACATTTGTCGGAAAGATTGGCTATGTCAGTCACATGAGAGCACATGAACACACTCTTAATAGCCGGATACCAGAAGTTGCTGTGGCCGAAATCGGGCGGGATTGATATATGATCTATATGCAAAATTCCGAAGTGTTAAAAACAAAAGGGCTTTATAAATATATTGATGCATTATGCAGCTCTGCTAGGATCGTACAAGGTAGCGATCCATAATCTTTGGCTAACCCTGTAACTGTATCTAAATAAACACTAATTCAAATGAGATACACACAGTTACGACCTTTTATTATTTCAACTGGATAATGGCTACTGTAATTATATAATAATAATAAAATGTAATTATTTTCTAAATATCATTATAAAATACTCAATAGTTCCTACATCACAATAAGTGTCCGCATTAGATTTCATTGGTTCTTTATTTTATTTCAAAAAGGTTATATACTCTTAACTAAACGACGTTTTTTTGTTCTCGACAATCACGCGAACGAAGTCGCGGGCACAGCTAGTATAAATACTAAAACTTGGCTTTCACGGTTTTCTTGGTATCTCTTCTCTTTACGGAACCGTAGAATTTAGAATTCAGTGTATTATTGGTTTTTGCGAAGTATGATTTGACAGACTTGCACCAAATTGAGAGTGTACTCAAAAAGGCAGGCGTCCGAAGTATGAAGAATAAAAGAGCATGTATGAAAAGATTGATGGATGTAGACGAAGCTCTCTAGCTTCGTTTACATTCGTGTAGAGAGGTTTGCCAGGATCGTAGGAAATGGCGATCAATAGTCTCTGCCCACCCCAATGGGAATTAACGGCGTGAGTATATGTATGTATGTATGTATGATACATCAAAGTGTCATAATAATAAAACATCCGAAATATACTTTCAACATCTCATCGTGTTATACCTAATACTTACTTACTCAATACACTTTCATTTTGTAGTAGTTTTTTTTTATATTTACGGCTAAGATTGTTTTTCACACGGCCAACTATATGTCGCGTTGTCAAGATCGGTCTGACTGACACCGACCGACTGTGCTTTTGTCGGGGAGTACCGCCTCTCCCATTTAAATTAAAATTTTATTTTCTTTTTCGGCCATGGGAGAGGCGAGAATCTAAAAGATACCCAGAAATAAATATATACGGACATATTATACACAGTCACACAGTCACAGCTCAAGTTACGAAATAACTTGTATTATGGGATACTAACTCAACGATATTATTTAATATTACATGATAAACATATAAATAATACCAAAGACTAAGAAACAATAATTTATGCTCATCACATAAATGTTGCCCTCAGTGAGGATCGAACCCGCATACTCCATCCACTCGGCCATGGCTGTCGTAATACTTCTGAACATCACGTGACATTGTCACCTGGTGTTCAGAGTACCCACGTTTTGCTTGGACAGTGTACTCAAGTGACAGGGGACAGGCCTATCGCGGTTTTTTACAAATACTCTGTCACATGACAAAAGTACAACTTATCCATTTGGTTTTCCTCACCGTTTACACCCATGATGAATTAACCACAGATACGACTTAAAAAGAAGAATTGGTGCAGGCCCGACCGGCCCCCTGATTATGGCGATCTGACACATTTGACAGCGACAATATTGCAACTTGCGACACAATCGCGGTCGCTAAAGATACATAATCAGCCCGCCGGGATTTTGACCCTCATTGTCTCCACGATAAGCGGTTTTCTACCCACTGAGCTATCACGGTTGTTACTTAGTTGTTATTTGATCTCACAAAAATTGAAAATAAAACAAGAAATTATACATGCATGGTGTTTTATTACACTGTACAATAAATATTAAGGCTGTATACAAAATATTGAGGAATTCCAAAAGATATTGTCACCACTGTAATATTATTAACAACTCGATTGTAAAAACTTAGTTTACATTTCGTAGCGCGCTTTACAATAATAAAATAACACCTTTCCATTAATTATATTTACACATACAACATTCACACAATCAACTTCGTTGATTTATTGCTATAATTAAGAAATGGTTGGTCTCTGCTGTCCCTTTGAAACATTTCCTAAGGCTTTTATACAATTATAAATACCCTCTCAAAAATGAGATATTTTTCTCAAGAAAATAATTTGAGTAATTATTTCAAAGTGACAATAGAAATGAGTTTTAAAAACGAAAAAATAAAAATGACTATTGTTGCAGTTGTCACCATAAAAAAACATAATAAAATAAATAACTTGGGAATCGAATAAATTCAACAATGAATAATTATCAGAATAAAGAAATTTACTCTAACAGTAAACCATTGTAAAAAAATTATTATGAACGCAATAATAATTTTATTTAAACATTGTCAAACATGGATATTAAATATTTAAATTTTTCGACTTCCAGAATTTTACGTAGCCAATTGTTTTTTTGCTGGTAACACATATATCTGGAATGGTGAAATTTTAGTTAAAACTAGACATATTATTTGTTCGCGTCCCTGAAACTAAATTAAAGAGTGATTCTAATTCCCATCTCAAGAATTGAATGGAAAGAACAAGAATTGAATGGAACGAACAACCATCTCTTTCACACTTACACAATTCCAAATACCTCTATTTCAGTCATGCTGGCTTCCGTTGTTAATTACTGGATTAGTACTAAGCTGTGCAAGTGGGCGCAATGGTATGTTTGCCCGCCTGATTCATATATAGTTTTCTAACAAAAAAGGTATTACGGTAAGTCTGTTCTCATACGGTTTAGATCTACTTTTAATCAAAGGTGGCCATAATTTGCAATAATTCTGAATTACATAAAAATAAAATTTTGGCCATTCATTCACACAGAAACCGCTATCCCCATTTTATTTTTGTTTAACTTAACCTGTTGATTTTAGTTGGAATATACGTTCATCTTTTCATCAAAGGCGGAAACGATACTATTTTAATGTCTTCATCTACCTAGGTGCAATCCTGACCTACCCAACCTACCATGGTTCAGTGAAATTTATGTGTCTTTAACCTTGTTCATCACAAATTAAATAACATCAATTTACGAAATATATAGGCCTTTGTAAATAACTTAATTATCGATCACTTTGTACTTAAAAAACGCTCCTAAAAGATTCTAACATGAATATAAACCCAATTTAAATGCCACGAACATACAATATTGGCCGTATGACTTTTATTGCTGTGAAATAGTATTGAATATGTACTTAAATAGTATAATTACTTTTACAAAAGTGTAAATTATGCTTATATTAAGTCGTATTTTCTGTAGCTCTATGTAAACTACTATCTAGTTAAGCCAGTCATTTACCGATATAATAACATATAATGTATATATTTCAAATAACAAAAGTAGCTAGCTAACTTCGCTAAACTACATTAACACAACAATAAATATTATTAGAATAACCTGAAGCTTGTTTGAAATACAGATTCAACTAGATTTTCATTCCTGAATGATTGAATGAATGATATATGATAGGCTGGTTTAGTGGGCTTACTGTTAGCTTTTTCTGTATGGTACGTTTTAAGGCACGCTAATGAGTAGACTTCATCGCAAAATAGTTTGAATGTACGGGCGAAAAGAAATATGATAAAGAAGTTGACAAAGTTCCGCGGTCTCACAGAACGTTTTTTTGTGCGTGCAACCGGCCCTCGTGATTTATCAGATCATATAAAAAAACAACTGAATTTAAGTTTCAAATGTTTTACATCGAGAAAATAAAAACTAACCTGTGAAGATGTGTAAAAAAATTTAAAATTCATTCATAGATGATATTATTATAAATAAATTTAAATGTTCTATGTGGGGACTTAATATCAATGTATTTTTAAATAAAATGACACAAAATTTTCATAGGATAACTAATTCAACATAAAAGAATAAATGTTATATTTTCAATCTATCAAAAATATTTTTTACTAACAAATAAAAGATGAATAAAAGAAAGAAAAATTTTGAAACCGGCGGGATTCGAAACCGCGACCACGGGTATACGCCCCCGTCGCTCTGCCAATTGATCAGTAAAAATTCCCACATGAGGTCCTCATGTCAAAAACATTCAAATTAAATAAATTTTTACGCCGCAAAATTATAGTGTGATTGCCAGAAATTTCCCAGCACCAATAAACCATCACATTCAAAATAAAAAGTTACCAGAGGCATTAAAAACAATATATTATATATTTAACTGTTCCAAAATCATATATCAACTAGCATTATTGCTCTAGTTTGATTATTATTCATCATATTGAAAAGAAATTAAATTAAAGTATGGAATTATTGCGTGCATAAAATAATGGCACAAATTTTAAATGCACATTTCTCACTTTATTTAAAGCCTCAATTACTGAAATTAATTGAAAATACCTCAATTATATCAATTAATTGTTTTAATCATACAAATAGCTGTACAAATGAATTTATTTAAGTTGCCCAAATAGCTTAATAATAAGTTATTCCATGAATAATAATTTGTTATTACATTTGGTGAATTAAATAGTGAAGTTATTACAGATCTTGTTTTAATCAATGATTTTAAATCCGATTCTAGAAGAATATCAACAATAATGTCGACAAACTTATATTTTAATTCTGATAAAAATGTTGGTGAAATCATGAATAAAAATTTGCGGGATGATAAAGATGTGAATTTGGTCAACTTGATTAGATAAAAAAGACATTGATCTTTTTATTCCTCACCAATCATTGCGCAGACAAAATTTGGACCTTTTTAAACTTCATTCAATTGTACATTTCATACCTAGCCTCAAATTAAGTTTGTATAAAAAATAATAAATAACAACACCATCTAATAATAACTATACGTTAAAATGTACCAACTAATTTGGAAATAAATAGTCTAAAGCTTATGAAACTTAACACTATTCGAGTATAATTATTATGGTCAATATTTATACACATATTATGCATAATTTAAAAATATTACTTAAACATGAGTATGTTCGGTTATAATCGGCACAGATTTGTTCGTGACTAAAGTTGTGCCCTTTAAATATACAAATTAAGTTTTATACACAAATAAAAAAGTTAATATATACAAATTAAAAGATTTACATGTCTTTGTCATCGTGTTTGTGCGCGAGGGACGGAATATTTATGAGAAAAAAACTTGTTCGTTTAACATCGCCTTGTAAAGATTTACAAAAAAAACTATCGTTGTATATCCAACTATACCAGATCACAGAGAAGTAAATAAATAACATCAAAATAAACAAATACAGCTTAACTAATATCTTTGCTACAAAAATTTCACATTTAAATTGAGCCTCATGTTGTTTTAGTATTCACGGAGTAATACATTTTCTTGGCACTGCAATAGCCAACTAAAAACTGAATTCAATATAAATTAAGATATCGCCTGGACAACACATATCTGTACGGTTCTACAAACAATTTTTAAATCACTAATTATCTTCTGTTCAGTAGCCGATTGGAGGCGTCAGGTTTTTTGATAATAAAGTTTTAAGCTATAATAAAATTGTAAAGTGAGTTTTATTAAAGAAAGTTTTATTAATATATTTACTGAAGTTTTGTTTTATCACATGTTCTTATTTAAATAAAAGTTACGTCATAGTTTTGTACTCTCCGGATAACTTTTAAGCTGTAGTAGAACATCAAATAATTGTGTATTAAATTTTCAGAAAATACTTGGCACATTTTTTGTTTTGCTCAGTAAACTTATAGATATAGATAGATTGTGAGATAAGTCATCGATTCGTCTTAAATATATGCAAAATTGAATACAAAATTATAAAAATGTAATGTTAATTTCTAATTGATCAACTAAATGGAACATTTAGAGCATTTATACTATAAACCACTTTCACCCTAATAGATACTTGATTGACGCGTTGTTAAGAAAATTTCGTTTTTAGTATTTATGTATCGGGACTCTGATCTACACTAAGTTGTTTGTAGCACCGTACAAAACATGGTCGCATAAAATTCAGTCGCAATATAACAATTAGGCAGTATTTCTCATTAAATTCAATACATATATTCGCTTCTCGTCTAAACGATCTATATCTGAATATCACAAATGATAGCGTATATACATATTTTACTTGAGACGTGTACTTCATTAGCTCTTTGTTATCTTAAATATTAAAGATTTTAAATAGGGCTGCAAAATGGAGAATATATTCTTAAATCTCTGGAGCCAACTTATAATCTATAATCTGCCAATACCACATAGCAAAAGGATCGGTAATGTGAGAATTTTTCAAATAATGTGTGATTTTCGTAAGAAAAAATAGTGAAAAGTAAATAGCAATATAACTTGGAATGAATAGTTTTTAAACGTGTAACGTATTTTATTAAAATTAAATAATCTTGTCTATTTAAACCATTTGATAGTCTGACATTATAAGTTCTACTTTTATTTTAGACGTAATTTATTGTAACCTATCATTTTGCAGCCCTGATTTAAAACAGTAAAAACCCTAGTGTCCCATATTCATAACATAAATTCATGTGCAAAATCTACATACTTTTTGGTCATAAATATACTGATATACAAATTGCTATAATTACAGTTATACAAAGACTATACAAACTTTGCCCCTATATAAGCGGCTACAAAAATGGTGGGTAATATCACCCGAATATAAAGTAACATCACAATCACTTAAACCCTTATCACTGCAGCATTAAAGATTCGAGGTTTCTGTTTAAGATAGTGTCTTTAACTGAATTGAAAACCACTTCTATATTGTGAGTGTCTATCGCGGTAGTGAAGTGATGGTAGAGGGTAGTCTTTGGTTCCCGGCGAACGTTTGCGAACATGTTTAGTATGAATATTTGCACGTCCCGAAGGCTGTGAGGGTCTCCAGCGAACTGAGGGAAATACCAGCGCACGTCCGTGTCTTTGCTCGCGACCTTTCTCGCTAGGAGGTCCGACTTATTAAGAAAGAGTATTATGGATATGCCTTTGAAGTTGACGTTGTTTACTATCGTGTCGAATATGTTGAGGGCTTCTTCTAGACGATTCGTTTTCCTGGAACGTTAAATTTTATATGTTAGTTTGTTTAAAATACGGTAAGACAGCGTTGCACTGGTCAAACTGGATATTGATAACGAAATAGTTATAATGAAACTACCCTACATTTTTCTATTTGGTGTTGGGTGGTGTAAAAACACTGTCATACTGCTGTTGGGGGTAAATACTAACTAACTTGAAATAAATAATCTGCAAACAATCATCTGTAGTATTGGGTTCTGAAACACACAAAAAACATACTTCTAGCCTATGCAAGTAACACTAACCACTTACGATGTAGGTCCCTTAATCGTTCCAGCAAGGTGTGGTTAAGAGTTCAGTGCCTCCGTAGTATATTGGCAAGCCTTGTGAAATTTATGTCTTTTATTTTAACCCATTTCTTTTCATGGGTGTTGTACTAGGCAACAAATGATATAGTATGCGTCTATCCATCCGAAAACTCGCAATTGTTAAGACACATCATGACTAAGATTTGTGTGTCAAAACATTTAGTATTCATTTTAAGATAGATAAAGAATTATCATTATTCGCTAAGCCACTTTACACAAATACGCGGGCTTAGCACGAAACAATACGTCCGCAGTATAACTAATCAACACGAAAGCAGATAAGGGTGATCTCATTAACAACGAAACACAAAGTTCAATCGGACCTGCCCATGACTGTTCACGCCAACTCCGATAAGATAGTCACTATGGCTTAATCTATCGATAACGTTTTAATGTCGTTAATTTTATCGATGGTTTAATATCTTTACTGCGGGTTAGTGGTTATAATAAAAAATAGCAAAATGATTTGGTTAAAAATCTGAGGATATGAAACCCTTAATTTCAAAAGTCTTAGCTAGATTTACGTACATACATATACTCACGACCATAAATACCAAAAAGGGGTATCCAGATCTTCACTTCGATTGAGCTAGAAACTCCTCAGCCACATTTGGAAGTTAATAGGGGTGAAGATGATAGAAATAAAGTATCGTTGGTGATGGGTCTCCAACTGCATCGCCCAAAAACGACTTAAAAAGCCCCATATCCTTAGTCGCCTCTTACGACACCCGTGAGTAAAAAGGGGTAGTGACATTCTAAGTATATTTGAGTTACTCGTAAGTAAAACTCGATATGCTTAAAGAAATACACGAGTTATATTTCTGCAAATATATCACGTTTGCAAATCAAATTATCCACCGTCCGAAGAATTATTTATAGGTTTTTCCAACGATATAAGCCAAAGGCTTTCATTACCATACAATAGATATGGCTGCAATCTGGAATCGATTAAATAATAAATGCTTTTTAAAGTCAATACTTTTGAAACACGAGCGCACATAAACCGTATGTACAATCAATAATTTAAAGTCTAGCGGTGTATTCAGCTTAACATAATTTATTAAATCGTTGAGAAATGATACATCACAACTCATGTGTGTCCCCACCGGGGAGCTTGACCCTACCCCAGCTACGGTGATTTGGCCGTAGTCAACCAGGCTCGCCTATTGCGGGTTAGCAGTGTAATGACTACGACCGCTGTGTATTGTCGGCTTAGAATTACACTACCCCTATTCTTCCGGTGCGTGTACGTTAGAGGCGACTAACGGTATTGAGGCTTTTAAGGGATTTTTGGGCGATGCGGTTGAAGACCCAGCACCAACAACCATTAATTTACCATCTTTTCCCCTCATAAGTTTCCAAAGGTGGATGAGGAATTTCTAATTCCTTGGCTCTGGCTGCCCCTTCTAGGGATTTGTAGCCGTGAGTATATGTACGTATGTATGACTAGGACCGTTATAGTAATCAGGATCGAAGGCTTTAGGTGCCTTTTGGAAGCAAGGATATATTTTTAATGCGACATTAAAAGAAGTTTAGTAATTATGGAATAATTTAGTATTTGTTCAAACAATGAACAAAAAGACAATTTTTATTTGTAGAATGATAATGACCTTAGAAAATATCTAAAACCGCGTTCATATATTGTCTAGTAACCCATTACTACTGATCGGTAAATGAGCAACATTGCTTTTTTCTACATACATGTTTTGTTTGATAAACCAAAAAAGTCATTTGCATAATTGTAAGCTTGTATGGAACCATTAGTTTAATGCATTATTTCAAAGGTCAGTTTTTTTACCATTTATGTTTTCCTGTAACGTTAAGGATAGTATCAAAGCACGAAAAACAATACCCAATAAATATTTTTTTTAAAGCCGATTCTATAACTTCGATACGTTTAAACGTAAGTTATTTTTAATTTTATTTGTATTGTATGTAATCTACACTATAATATTATAATTATGAAGAGGGAAACACTGTTTGATTGTAATGAATAGGCTCAAAAGCTACTAAATCGATTTTAATCATTCTTTCATCAATGAAAAGCTGACTTTTAGAAGCAACACCATCCGCGCGAAGCCGGAGCGGACCACTAGTTTTATGTTATATTGAAAACTAAACGTTTGATGTCTGATTTCTTCGTCGCATTTTATACTACCTATGGTTAACATGTGGCATGTAACATGTTGTCCGATAGTAAACGGTAAATATTTAACAAAAACAGAAAATAATAATAAAACACATAGTTACCTATCTTCCGACAACACTTGATCAAACTCGGAAGACGACACTAAGAACAATATCGAAGTAACAGAATCGAAACACTGTGTCCATTTTTGTCTTTGTGTTCTCTGCCCACCCACATCGACGAAAACGAAAGGGACATTGTTGATGTTGATGGTGCACTCCGTGATGCCTTTGGTCGCTTTCCTACAATGTAGGATATCTTGGTGTGAAGGCACGTAGTCTTGTCTTGCGATCCTCTCTAGGTCGTCGAAGAAATAACTTACTGAGTCACTCTGGAACGAGAAAAATAATTGGTTAGAGGGTTTAAGCAAAGTTATATGTGTCCAGTAGGGCAAGCACGAGCGCTATTATATCGACACGATAACGGTTAGAATGAGATGGCAGTATACGATACTAAGTAAGTGCGTAAGAGATGGTTGCTTTATCGCACGCGATAACTAGTTTAAACACCGCTCGTGCTTGCCCTTCTGACTATGAATTTCTGAGGAATGGTAGAGGGTTCTCGCTTTTGCCATGGACAACATACCTATTGCCTGTTCTTATGGTTACACTGTTCGCAAGACTAAGTATGATTTTCCGTAGCCGTTAATAGCTATTATGAAAACATGTTTCTAAAAAGATCTTGCTAGTTCCAGTGAAGGTAGTATCTAGGGATTTTTTGGGTGTAACACATTTATTTATTTTGAGTACAATCTCAATCTAAAAAAAAAAATAACCAGGTGTTTAGATTCATCTAAAATATTGTTATTAAAGCAGTACCTGGTAGCACTCGGTACTCACTTACCATTGGCTCTAATATATGATCATTTAGATATGTATACACGGGGCTATAAATCCGGATTAGTTATAATATAACTATATACTATATTATAAAGATTAGATCGGGTATCTAACATTACTGAATTAAAAGGTGAGTGGAACATTCGCCACCTTAGCAAGTAGAGAGGTTTTTTTTAAATTGTAAATGAAGGAAGGTGCGTGAAGGGTATTTAACCACATAAACCAACAATAGGCTATTTGACTGTAATAAAAATATACATTTCTTCTATTTCATTAGTCTTAATATTTCTTTTTTGGAGCAATTTTTAATAAGGCGAGACAAAAATATTGCATTATTTCACTAAATTCCGTCTTATAAAATAAGTATTTTTGAAGCAATTGTCACGTGACTAAAAACGACCGTGATTGGCTATTTCTATAATGACGTAGATCACGCATAAACAGACTGTGTATCGCTTCGCTCATTGGTGTTTAATGCGGAATTGACGTCATTTGTGCTACAGCCGCCATTTTACTTAAAGTCGCGTTTTCGGGGCACATTTGAATATTGCATTTTCTTTTTTGATTTTTTAATAACATAGCTAAAATGAAGAAAGAAAAATATTTTTTTAGGGCTCCTTATAAACAAATTAACACCGTAGGATAGTTTTCAAAACTTAGTCAAATAGCCTATTAGTTTAAAAGCCCTAAAGAAAGAAATGTGTTAGTGCTATTCCAAGCCTTTATTAAATAGCTAAACCCAGCACATACAAATATTCCGCATCTAGCCACAAAGCATCGACCTGACCTATTCTACCGACTCCACTAAACGACCAAAGACTAACTAACCGAGTCGCAACACAAAGAAAACATTGTACAAACATCTTGATTCGGAAACCTTCGTACGCAGCGCATACCTTGCATTATAACGCTACTTAGTCAGTGGATATCTCACAATAATTGCCTTTGATTCCCGCCAAGAGGTAGACGTAATGATGTTATAGTTGTCTAGACTGCTAATTTGGATGTTAGTACTCGTAACCATGACGTTGGTGTGGGATGACTAATATATTTATGTTAGTACATATTAACTTAAATAAAGCAAGCATTTACCGTCGTTTGCAATAGAATCCAACAATCATGTAAACAAACCATATTGTCACGATTACTCCGTAATCACATACATTTGACGATCAATTATAACCATAGTCTGATTACAACGAACGCACCATTGTTTTCACATTATCTTCAACACGATTTAACTTGTATTTATAAGTTTAATTTGTTAAAACATTTGCAACGTAAAAATTTCGAAGTATTTGACAAGCCGTCATCTTAGTTTTTTACTCATCGAACTCTAGAAGTCATTGAAAAGTTAGTGTTGTTCGTAATCTGAAGTTATCTTTTATTTTTAATTTAATAAATTATTTTAATTTAATATCATTTGAATACAATAATATATTTTTTTCAAGAGCTTAATATAATCAACCAAAACGGATGTATCCTACCTAAGCCATAAAAATAATGGTAAGTTTTTAAAAATTGACAGGTGGCCATTTTGTTAAAATTGTCATTCACTGTTCTGTGGGTTCGCTGTGCATTAGCGTTTTCTGTTTCCGATTTCTACGACTTTGCATTCTCATTTTGGACTTCTGTTTTGCTTTACGATTTGGCTGGACATATTTTTCTTGGAACGACGACCTTTGCACGCCATCACGGACTTTGATATAGCATACGATTGGAATTTTTTATCAAGGAGTAATCAGGAGGTAAGAATGATTTAGATCTATTACCTACAACTAATCAGTTTTATTTTATAGTCTATGGCTTCTATATTTAATCTATGTAGTCAGTTTTATTTTAGTACCTATCCTACTGTAGGCCATAGTCTATGGCTTATATATTTAATCTATTTAGTCAGTTTTATTTTAGTACCTATCCTACTATGTGCTTTAGTCTATGACTTAAAATTAAAATAATTAGAAAAATAAATTTAATTAAAATTAAATAAGAACACTATGACATCACTATGGGCATAAACAATACGCTGTCAATGTCAGTCCGCCATATTTGTTTACATGATTGTTGGATTCTATTGCAAACTAGTGTAGGTCATGTATTTAGAACTTTATCGATGGTTCAATATCTTTACTGTGGCCTAGTGGTAATGTTGAGAAGTATGGACACGGATTCGATTACTGAGAAGCAAAATGTTTGGCTAATAATCTAGATATGAAATCCTTACAATCAAAAGTCTTAGCTATATTTGAGCTACATACATACAACCGTGATAGCCCAGTGGGTAGAACACTCGCTTATCGTGCAAACGACTAGTGTTCAAATCCTGGGTCGGGCCTACACCAATTTGTCTTTTCTAAAGACATATGTGTGGTTAATTTATCATGGTTGTTAACGGTGAGGGAAAACATCGTGAGGAAACCCACATGGCTGAGTTGTACTAAGTCATGTGACAGTGTATTCGTACAAAAACGGCGATAGACCTGCCCCCTATCACGTGAGTACACTGTCCATGCAAGACGTGGGTACTCTGAACACCAGGTGACAAAGTCACGTGATGTTCAGAAGTATTAGTACCTCTGCCAACCCCTTCGGGGATATTCGGCGTGAACGTTTATGTTATGTTATATATATACTCACGGCCATAAATCCCAAAAAGAGGTAGCCAAGCGAAAGCTTCAGAGCTGGAAACTCCTCAGCGACATTTGGAAGTTGATGTAAGTAGTATAAAGTATCGTTGGTGATGGGTCTCTAACCGCATCGCTTAAAAACCACTTAAAAAACCCATACCCTTAGTCGCCTCTTACTACACCCTTATAGGTAGTGACATTCTAAGACAGGACGACACTGCAAATTGATACAACAGAAGTACTTAATTCAACTTATCGTTCTAAACTCTTTGTCCGTTGTTAACAAATAGTGTCACTATTCTTTTCCATCTTGTATGTGACGTAATAGGAAGGATCTCATATCAGTGATAACTTGCCAACTCAATCTAAATTACATACATTCGTTTACGCTATTGATGCCCGCAGGGGCAGGTATATACGATTGATCGCCGCTTAGTACGATCCTGCAAAGCAAGCACGAGCGCTAATTTATCGACAGGATAACGGTTAGAATGAGATGGCAGAATACGATACTAAGTAAGTGCGTAAGAGATGGCTGCTTTATCCCACGCGATAACTAGTTTAAACACGGCTCGTGCTTGCCCTTCTGGTAAACCTCTCGAGTTTCATTTACAGCCATTAATATTTTCATACATGCTCTTTTACTCATTATTTTAAAGCAGATTATTTGTATGATTATTCAATCACGATTGTAATACAATGTTGCTCGGGTTTGAGTGGCGAATAATAGTTAATAACATCTAAATAACTATCAACCAATATATATAAGTTTTATTACAGAGTACTCTGGCTACCCCTTCTAGGGAATTATAGCCGTGAGTATATGTATTATGTATTACAGTGACACAGGAAAAATAACAATACTATTTCAAAGCGACGTATCAAAAAAAAAGGTCTATTTTTTTATAAAGTGAGTTTAATATAGCAGTTTTATTCCAAAAATAAAACAAATTATAAATTATAAACACTTTCTTCTAACCCTCAAGTAAACTATAATATTTCCAATCCGGAATATTTCAAATAATAACAATGAAATATATTACATCAGTTTTATTTTGCAATCCACAGCAAGTTTTTTTTTATTAAATTTACAAATCCTCACCAAAATAATATTCGAAATAGATAAGTACAACATAAATATGCTAAACATTCGCGGTACTAACAAATTCTGCCAAAGCAAACAAGTTTCTCAAAGTCTTTGTGTGGGAAAACATAAACGTGAGTGGTTTACCACGTGAAACATAACAGAAGAAAGTTTTTTCGTGTTTATGCAAAAAATACAATAAGATGGAAAGCGACTTACTTAGAAAAAACACTTGACTAAGTTACAAAGGAAACCTAACTATCATAGAAGAATTATTCCCAATTTAAAAAGGGATTTTTTGAAAATTTTGTGTTAAATATCAATGAAAGGAGTAAACCAAATATTGACAACCAAGATGTTTCAACACTAAAACAACGCCAGATATACAAAGAAAAACCTGACTTTCGCCATCATAATACTATTTACTGATTAGTTCTTAAGAAATCCACCAGAATTTACACAAAACAAAAAATACATTTTCTAGAAAGAGCTGACGCCATAGTTCTTTTTAACTTTTCCTTACATCTAAACTCAACCAACCATCTCCCCTATCCCTCAATAAAAAGAATTAGTCACACAATAGTAATTCAATTATGACTAACTAGCGACCCGCCCCGGCTTCGCACGGGTGCAATGCAAAATATACCTACTACGGAATGTCCTTATACACAACGTTCACAGCTTTTTTGTCAATAGCCAATACAAACATGTTTTGCTTAGACGTTACTCTTGACAGCGCGACATATAATTGGCCATGTGAAAAACACTCAACACTCAAGTCTAATCCTGCAACGTTAAAAGTTTGACCCTGCGATTTATTAATGGTCATTGCAAAAGATATCTTTACCGGAAATTGTAGGCGTTTAAATTGGAACGGTAAATCTGATGGTATCAGAAGAATTCGGGGAATTAGTACATCTTCTCCGGTACCACATCCGGTGAGTATTGTGCACTCTATTATGAATTTTTTTAGTGATTTTACCAGCAAACGTGTGCCATTGCAGAGCTTAGGAGGCGCTGCAAATCATAAAGTGCTATAAGGCGAAGCGCGGCCATCGACGCGCTATTTATAGGCACGCGCCGCCCGGCGCAAACAACTACGACCCTGCATTTTAAATTTGTAATATCTTCGGTAATATTCACTTAAATTACATGCTGTAAAAAGCATATTGATCTATAATAAATGGACAATTTATTTAAGGTACTTAATTGGATAAGGATTAATGCTGTATTGTTTAAAATCACTTCGTAAATAACCATTTTTTAGTAAAGAATAAAAATGGTTATGCTGGGTTATCCCTAAGAGATAGACATATACCATCGCGGACTTTTTTGTTGAACTTTTTAAGGTGAACAATACTGTAGTACATCATTTTGGTCTATCTCGTAGGGTTCAGCCAGCGTTTGCAATATAAGCGCAAAAAACGTGCTTATTTACGACATCACATTAGAAACCTTTAAATTTATCAGTGTTTCTCTACTATATTATGCATTTATTATACATACAAACCTTCCTTAAGAATCACTCTATCTATAAAAAAAAACCGCATCAAAATCCGTTGCGTAGTTTTAAAGATCTAAGCATACATACGGACATACAGCGAAAGCGACTTTGTTTTATACTATGTATTGATATAACACACCGGGCACTTCATCTTGATTCCAGCGAATCAAGTCCCTAATATAGCACGTAATTATATAAACAAGATGATAGCAATATATCGGCTATACAACGCCTTCTCAGCAATAAAATTTACCGCTAACAATAAATAAAGGTATTAATTTTTGCGCACACAATGTTCTTTATGTTCCGAATCGTGACATTCAAATTGTTGGGGCTAACGGAAAGAAGGGTCTTGTTTGATGTCCGACTTTAAAAGTATAGACACTAACTGTTGGTTTGTATTATCGTAATAATACAATAAAAGCGAGTGTGTCTGTCTGTATTTCTGTTACTTGTTATAATGCGATAACCTAAGCTGAACAATTAGACGAAAGTTCTACTACAAAGCACCTTAAACGCTTATCGTTCAGACGATGAAGGTTCAAATCCCAGGTCGGGCTTACACCAATTCGTTTTTTCTTAACTCATATGTGTGGTTTATTTATCATAGTTGTTAACGGAGAGGGAAAAGTGAGGAACCCCACATGGCTAAGTTGTACTTTGTCATATGACAGTGTAAGGTGACAATGTCACGACATGTTCAGAAATATTAGTAGCTCTGCGTTTGAGTTTGAGTTATACTACAAAGAAAGTAAGTCAATAGTCATCTCTTGGTTTAATTAATTAACGCAAAAATACAAAAGTTCAAGCCGTAAATATGCCAAAGGGTGGCAGAGATACTTACAAATACTTCTAAACATCACGTGACATTGTCACCTGATGTTCATAGTACCCGAGTTTTACTTTGATAGTGTACTCACGTGATAGGAGGATTATCGCCATTTTGTACAAATATACTAACTCATGATTAAGTAAAATTTGGCCTTGTGAGTTTCCTATAGATGCTTTCCTTCGTCGTTAATTAACCACATATAAGACTAATAAATAAAGGAAAGAAAAATTTCGACACTCGGTGGCTCAATTGGCAGAGCGTCGGGGCGTATACCCGAGGTCGCGGGTTCGATTCCCGCCTGTGTAATAATCCCCACATGAGGTTTTCATGAACAAAAAGATTTAAATCACATATAAGACTTTAGAAAATACACATTGGTGTAGACCCTACCCGCGATTTCGTCCACGTGTGTTATCTTGATAATGGTCTGGTTCTACCCACTGAGCTATCATGGATGTTGGGGTGAATTTAGTGTGCAATGTGATTGCAAACTCGTTATTTTTATCAGTGTTTTATCTTCCAAATCCAACTGATATTTTTAAATCCATCTCTCTATCTTTGCGATTATAGCTGCGGGTGTAGGTTTGTCCAGAAAGGAATTAGAAAAATTTATGATGGATCTCGTGCTTTGTCTACCATTCCATAAGGCTTTTGTACAATTTGCTGATGATGATGAAGAAGTTGGGGGTAGGGTCTATAAAAACTTTCCTATCTAAGGGATTTATTGTGTTATTTATTTGACTGAATATTTAAACCCTTGAAATATCCTATTTTTTTTATTTTCGTTTATTTATTATTGAGTGACAATTATATATTATATGTCGTGGCCATATCGTAGATTTGAACACATCGTGAAATGATCGATCATTTCATGAAATAGTCACATTTCATGATGTGGCCAACCTCATTTGACCAGATCATAAAATCGTCAACGTTTCACGATTTTGTCATCCACGCTCGGCCAGATCGTAGATATAGGGTGACCTGTGAAATACAATCCAAACTCCACGGTTTTTTAACATATTGCTCAGTTTTTTCGTAATTTTGAAAGTACTCGAGAACCTTTTCGTCGTAAACTTTTATGTTATCACTCTTTTCCTCACTTAATAAAGAATTATAAACTTTTTTACTGCAAGAAACAACACTTTTGCCAGTGGCCGCCATCTTCACACATAAACAAAGCGTTTTCAGAGCCTCTACCGGTAGTTAATGTAACTACGATACGATATGACCAAATAATCTTAACCATTTCATGAAGAGGCCATGTGTTTAGTTGGTCATATCGAGAAACGATTTCTTATCATCGATCTGCCCAAACCACTATATATTATACTAGCGACCCGCCCCGGCTTCGCACGGGTGCAATGCAAAATAAAATATACCTACTACAGAATGTCCTTTTGGTTAGTGCTGGAGTAAAAAATATTAACTTACTATTCGTTCGACTAAAAACAAAAGATTATCAACAACAAAATATACCTATTCTATTCAGTTCTTCTATGAACTTAACTATAATTTTCAATAATTGAAAATGCTCGCCATAATACTAAATTGTCTTAACTCTAAATGCAAATCAAAGTCTTAATGGAAGAAATACCAAGAAATATGGTTTTAAGCTAATCCTATCTAACCTAATGTACTTACAATACTACTAATATAATAATAAAAATTAAAAGATAATCAACAACAAAAGATACTTATTCTATTCAGTTTAATTAATTCTTGATATTTTCCTCGCTAGAGAGCTTCGATAAACGCGTGCGATCGCTGCAAATCATAATGTGCTATAAGGCGAAGAGTGTTTTTTTTTTTTTTGTTTACCGGTGGGGAAATCCTCATAGGATCCCGGACTATGAGGATTTCCCCACCGGTTCGGTGCTGCTGGCCCTGCGGCCTATGCGGCGTCACCTTAATATGTTGTGCCGGGCGGCTGAAGGCCGCCCTGGCGTGGCAAAGGAGTGTACCTAAGCTAAGTCGGATAGGAGGCGAAGCGCGGGCCATCGACGCGCTATTTATAGGCACGCGCCGCCCGGCGTAAACAACTACGACCCTGCATTTTAAATTTGTAATATCTTCGGTAATATTCACTTAAATTACATGCTGTAAAAAGCATATTGATCTATAATAAATGCACAATTTATTTAAGGTACTTAATTGGATAAGGATTAATGCTGTATTGTTTAAAATCACTTCGTAAATAACCATTTTTTAGTAAAGAATAAAAATGGTTATGCTGGGTTATCCCTAAGAGATAGACATATACCATCGCGGACTTTTTTGTTGAACTTTTTAAGGTGAACAATACTGTAGTACATTATTTTGGTCTATCTCGTAGGGTTCAGCCAGCGTTTGCAATATAAGCGCAAAAAAACGTGCTTATTTACGACATCACATAAGAAATCTTTAAATTTATCAGTGTTTCTCTACTATATTATGCATTTATTATACATACAAACCTTCCTTAAGAATCACTCGATCTTTTAAAAAAAACCGCATCAAAATCCGTTGCGTAGTTTTAAAGATCTAAGCATACATACGGACATACAGCGAAAGCGACTTTGTTTTATACTATGTATTGATTATATACTAATGATTGGAAGATCAAATAACAAGAAAATACCTTCAGAAAAAGATTATAAAAGGGTTGTAACCCTTTACAGTTTGAAAGGCAATCCCTACTGATCCCTTTTGCTAGGATAGTGTTATAAAACCCTTTAATTTAAGTTTTCCCTTTCGATAAGGTTACTCTTATGAATAGGAAAGCGAACTAACAGGGTTAGCCTTTACATTAGGTTTCCTGCCTTCCATATTGTTTTTTATTCGTTGTCCTTTGAGCACATTCTCTTTTAGATTCTTTATTCACGATTATATGTTTCAAGTTTAGTTGTCCAGAAAGGAATTAGAAAAATTTATGATGGATCTCGTGCTTTGTCTACCATTCCATAAGGCTTTTGTACAATTTGCTGATGATGATGAAGAAGTTGGGGGTAGGGTCTATAAAAACTTTCCTATCTAAGGGATTTATTGTGTTATTTATTTGACTGAATATTTAAACCCTTGAAATATCCTATTTTTTTTATTTTCGTTTATTTATTATTGAGTGACAATTATATATTATATGTCGTGGCCATATCGTAGATTTGAACACATCGTGAAATGATCGATCATTTCATGAAATAGTCACATTTCATGATGTGGCCAACCTCATTTGACCAGATCATAAAATCGTCAACGTTTCACGATTTTGTCATCCACGCTCGGCCAGATCGTAGATATAGGGTGACCTGTGAAATACAATCCAAACTCCACGGTTTTTTAACATATTGCTCAGTTTTTTCGTAATTTGCAAAGTACTCGAGAACCTTTTCGTCGTAAACTTTTATGTTATCACTCTTCTCCTCACTTAATAAAGAATTATAAACTTTTTTACTGCAAGAAACAACACTTTTGCCAGTGGCCGCCATCTTCACACATAAACAAAGCGTTTTCAGAGCCTCTACCGGTAGTTAATGTAACTACGATACGATATGACCAAATAATCTTAACCATTTCATGAAGAGGCCATGTGTTTAGTTGGTCATATCGAGAAACGATTTCTTATCATCGATCTGCCCAAACCACTATATATTATATTATATACTAATGATTGGAAGATCAAATAACAAGAAAATACCTTCAGAAAAAGATTATAAAAGGGTTGTAACCCTTTACAGTTTGAAAGGCAATCCCTACTGATCCCTTTTGCTAGGATAGTGTTATAAAACCCTTTAATTTAAGTTTTCCCTTTCGATAAGGTTACTCTTATGAATAGGAAAGCGAACTAACAGGGTTAGCCTTTACATTAGGTTTCCTGCCTTCCATATTGTTTTTTATTCGTTGTCCTTTGAGCACATTCTCTTTTAGATTCTTTATTCACGATTATATGTTTCAAGTTTATGCGAAAATAATAAATAACGTCTACGCTACTATTTAGCCAATTTCAATTTTAAAACAAGACAAATTAGGGCCGGCGCTCACTGCCGGCATGGCATGGCAAAGGATTTCGGTACAGATACAGCATTTTAAATCTTATTGCCATCCATGTAGAATTCATTTTGACACAACGATGCCGAGGGAGGCCGCGGTAGGACAGAACGTTGGCATCGTTGTGTCAAAATGAAGTAAAATGAATTCTATACTCATGGTAATAAGATTAAAAATGCTATATCTGTACCGAAATCCTTTGCCATGCCATGCCATGCCATGCCGGCAGTCAGCGCTGGCCCTAAAACTAGCGAGACACGAGAATTAACATATTTATTTTAATCCGATTTAGTAAACATGGCAGTTACTTATTAATGTTAATGATTCTATGGCCGATGAATTAAGGCTGAACAGACTAATTGCCTTTTAACAATTAAATGTAATCTAGTTTCGACTACGCTCCAATTTGAACAGAATGAGTAATATAATGTATGGTTTTCGGATTCTGCAACATTAGACTAGTCTAGTGTTTTAAAACAGAAATTTGATTCTGAAAGTTGCAAGAGGTGATGAATTTTGCATGTGAGTCTTTTGTAAGAAAGGGAATGAGGGTGAATGTGAATAAAACCAAAACCATGGGTTTTTAGAGACCGGGAGATGTGACAGAATGTGTGATTGCGATTGATAGTAAGAATTTGGACCCGTTGAAGGAGTTTGTATATCTGGGAAGTTAGTTGACAAGGGATGGAAAATGTGATGAAGACATTGAAAGAAGAGTGAAAAGGGGTAATGCGGTAAATGGAGCAATGAATAGCCTAAAGATCAGTCAATCGATATCTGAAAAGGCACGAATGGCTGTGCATCATGCTGTTCCTACACTTATGTATGGCAGCGAATGTTGGGTCTGGCAGAAGACGCATAAGAGCAGTAGAGATGAGGTCCGTCAGAAAAAAATGTAATTTAAGGTTATGTGATCGGGTAAGAAATAGCATGATTCGTGAAAAGGGTGGTATGAAAGATGATATTGTAAGTATGATAGGAAAAAGGAATGTTGAAATGGTCTGAGCACATAGCGAAATGGTAAAAGGGATCTATAGAGCTAATGTGGAAGGAAATGTTAGTAGAGGACGACCACGGAGGACACACTTGGACCAAATTGAGAGTGTGCTCAAAAAGGCAGACGTTCGAAGTATGAAGAATAAAAGACATTTATGAAAAGATTGATGGATGTAAATGAAGCTAGAGAGGTTTGCCAGGATCCTACAAAGTGGGGATCGATAGTCTCTGCCTATCCCAATGGGAATAATGGCGTGAGTATATGCCTGTATGTATGTATATCGTAATACTTTTACATATCACGAATCACGATATACATAGCTTATAAATAATACAATCAGGAAAATAGTGCATTTCTAGTGATACAAGATTCATTTTACTGGGTATAACACGACTTGGTAAGAGTACTGTAGCAAAAATATACAAACTTTACTCAATATCACATCCCCAATTCCTCAGTAAATTTTGGAAGCCTGAGAAGAGAATAGATGATGAAACAAATTTCTTTGGGGAAAGATTTACAACAACATAATATCGCCAATGACTAAAAAGATCATAACTAACCCGACCCGACGTATGGCGAATTTTAATACCATTTCTTACGGGTACGAGGCGACTGGACTGGACGTTTATACTCAACCTGATTGTAACTAACGTTTGTAATCGACCCCTAAAATTGCCAATCGCACCAGCATCCTTTTCTTTATCACCTTTTACATTTTACAAGCAGAAGTTAATCTAAATCTATGATAGCATGATTTGTTTATAGATACTGGATATTGCAGTGAAAGTAAAGAATAAAATCATAGCAGTTCACAGGTTTTTTTTTAGTACTTTAGTAGTGATTTCGGCCCCGTATTACGAAAATACCAACCCAGCTCATACAAATTGTAATTTATGACATTGATTACGACCATCTTGCAAATTGCGACACAATCGACTGCCGTCATTAAGGGTTTAAAAGATCCTTCTCAACTATACCCGCACATCCTTCTCACCTTCGTTGGGTTTCCACCTCGCTACTCTTCCATTATCATTTGCCCTACAAATCCCTTTCACCCCGTCTTACTTCTTTTTACATACACAAATCACACACCATCGTTGCCGTCGCATGTTGTGTCGGCTTAGAATGTCAGTACCCCTTTCTACCCACGGGGTGTCGTAAGAGGCGACTAAGGGTATGGGGCTTTTTTTAGTAGTTTTTGGGCGATGCGATTGAAGACCCATCACCAACGATACTTTATTTCTACCATCTTGTCCTCTATCAACTACCAAACGTGGCCAATGAATTTTTAGCTCTAAAGCTCTAGCTACCCTTTTTGGGATTTATGGCCGTGAGTATATGTATAAAAGTATGTACAAATCATACACATAAGTCCCTTCTCTACAAACATATTTTTCCATCTAAATGAGTAATTTCAATACGCAATTCGCGACTTCTGAGAACCCTTTGTCCAGCGCCGGACAATGACGGGGGAAATGATAATGGTGATGATTCAATAATGTCTGGCATGCCACGTGGGATTCCCGAGCTAATATTCGTATTGTCTTGTGTGATTGTAAATATTGGCTTGTTATTCTTTTGTAGCGCTTTCTCCTGTTGTATTTCTAGTATTTAAACATAAATACAATATACTCACGTCGTTAAATGGTAGTGGGATAGGCAGGGACTATCAATCGCCACTTCATGTGATCCTGGGAAACCTCTTTAGCTTTGTTTACATCCATCAATCTTTTCATACATGCTCTTTCATTCTTCATATTTTAGACGTCTTCCTTTTTGAGAACACTCTCAATTTGGTCCAATTGTGTCCTCCGTGGTCGTCCTCTGCTAACATTACCTTCCACATTAGCTCTATAGATCCCTTTTAACAATTTCCTATTATCCATCGTCTCTATGTGCCCAAATCATCTCAACATTCCTTTTTTTATCTTACTTACGATATCATCTTTTATACCACACTTTTTATGAATCACGCAATTTCTCACTCGATCACATGACCTAACTTTTTTTTTCTGAGGGTCCTCATCTCTAGTGCATTCACTCTGCCCTCATGCTTCTTCTGAAAACATTCATGGGAGCAAGAACAGCATCATGCTCAGTCATTGGGGCTTTTATTGACATCGATTGACTAGTCAATACACTATTCATTGCTCCATTTACCGCATGACCCTTTTTCACTCTTCTTTCAATGTCTTTATCACATTTTGCACCCCTTATAAACAAACTTCCCATATATACAAACTCCTTCATTCTGTCACCTATTCCTGTCTCTCATCTCTTTTAGTATTCATCGAGATTTTATATGGATTCATTTGCATTATCATCTAACATACTTAAGTAAAATATAAAATATAATATTAATAGAATACAGTTAGATATGGAGGTCAGCGAAATGCGAAAATGCTTTGTGTAGCACAAAAATATAAATTAATGGAGTATACATGAATGAACATAAATGTGGCTGAGCAGTTTCTAGCTCTGAAGCTCTGGCTACCCCTTTTTGGGATTTATTGCCGTGAGTATATGTATGTATGTACTAGAGTTTATATGAGTGAATAGAAAAGCCACACTCTGACAAAGTTATCGCACCAATCAGTTGAGGAATTACTCATTGATTAACGTTTAATATTTACACTATTACGCATTCAAGGTTACTATATAATCAAGTTTACTTTACTAGTTATTTCAGAATTTCATTGATTTTCCGTATATAGACAATTTCCATAGATGAAGAGGAACGGGAAAATTTTGATTGGTAAGATCCAATATGGAAGGTCATGAAATAAATATATTTACTTTACTTATACTAAATTGTCGTTTACAGATGTAGAGGACAACCACGGGCGACAGATTTAGATCAAATAGAGAATGCGCTTAAAAAGGCAGGCGTCCGTATGAAAAAACTGATGATTTTAGATGAGGTTTGCCAGCATCGTACGAATTGGTGATCGATAGTCTCTGCCTTCCCCAATGGGGACAGTTTATATTATTAAAAATGTGTTCTATTTGAAAGAAAGAAAGAAGGAGAAAGAGAGACAATCCTATTCGCTAATAGGAATAGGTTAATTTTAATTACTAGCTGCATTGAACAACAAACGATCAATGCGCAACATCCTGCACATTTATTATTAATTATTTTGTGCAATCTCTACTCTGAAAAGTTTGACTGAAGGAGATCGCTGTTTAGCGATAAGTCCGCCTGTTGTCTACCTGTTTATGTCCGTAGGACACGACGAAAAATACTATTTAGAGCGCAATGTAATGCTATCGAATTCATTAAACTTAAGAGAAAATAGAATAACCTTTACGATTTTTCTAGTGTTAAATCACTCTAGAAGTTTCTAATAAGGTGTGGAAATACATATAAAAGCAGTTCCAATGACAAATCTGCCGCCGGGATAAAAAGAAAACTATTTTCTTCATGAAAGGTAGGTGATAAGCTTTAAAATTTTAAAATTCATACAAAAACATTAGCATAAAGTGGTACATCAACATATAACTATAATAAGACTGTACCGGGGTTCAAACTGTACATTTAAGAAAAAAAAATAAAAAAGTGGAATATGTTTTATTTTAGATACTGAAGCCAAATTTGCCATTTTTGGAAAAAATGTCTGTCTGTCTGTATGTCCGGTCATCACGTTACTAATCGACATTAACGTCGATTATACACCTGGCCAAAATATAGGATATCATTTATCGCGGATTTCGCAAGGGTTCCCACAGGAGCATCAAGATACCATAACCTTTTAGTGCGATGGGGTGAGTAGAAACATTCCAAAGCAAATCGTTACTAATGTATATATTGTATACTAGATGGCGCGAGTAGGTTGCTTTCTATATTGTGGTATGATTTCTTATTTTCTTTGTTATAAATACTTCAGTTCAGACTAAGCTTTTGTAACAGATTGAAGACTGTCGGGTCAGTTAGTCAACATATAATATCTCAACTATAACTCAGTAGATATAATAAATTTAATGAAATTGAAAGGGCTTAGTATAAAACCACAAAAACAGCAAGTAATGACCTTCATTAGTACAATTTTAGGCAAACAAATGTGATTCAAACACAATAGAGCAAGGCAAACATAATTAGACTAGATAATTGGTTTCTAATAACTGCAGGTTAGAGAAGATTACTGTGTGAGGAGTTGTGTTGAGGGTAGGCTGAGTATAACATATACAAAATGACAAAACAAAAAAGCCTTCACCATAATGATGAAATCAAAAAGAAAGTCTCCTATTGTGTAAGCGGTTAAGAGACAAATAATATACCACAGATAGTCACAGATAATATACCAAAAAGTGGTACCTTTAAAGTGAATAAGGAGTGCTATTTTGACTGAGATGCCTTTAGTTCTAAAATAATTTAGCTAAATTTTTATCATTTTATTATGTACCTTGATTTAAATTATTTCAAGATTTAATAATTATTAATTGAATATTGTTGCCTAAAAGCACGTCATTTTCAAATTCAAGGGAGTTAAGCAGTCAGTAGACAAATAATGTTATAATCATAATATTACCAACTTCATTTTGTCATAAAATATTGAAATAGGTGATAAGATTATGTTGATAGGGCAGATATTGTTCTTGAATAGGTAATAAAACAATTTCATTTATTGGTCATTGTTTCATAAACATTGCCTAACATGATTAAGTATATCTTATAACATACATTTGAAATAGATAATGCAAAGATGATTCATCAATTGCAAAGGTATATTAAGTATATTTGGCTGTGAAAGTTCGATGATATTTACTATCTAATTTAAGATATTAAATAACAATCTAATCTAGCTGATGGGTACACATTTGAGGATTGTAGAAAGAAGTCTAGCCTTTATAAATAATACTAAAGACATTTAGTAACTTTTGTTACCATATGTGGACCTAAAGCAGTAGCCTTAAATGTATTTAAAAATTACTTTTCTGTAAGTGTAATATCTTACTAAACCTAATTAGTGATAAAATTTCTAATTCTCAAACATATTCTGAAGAAACATGACTGAGAGAATACTTTGTGTCTGTTAGATTAAGTTCATATAAAGATTGTATTCACCAAATCTTACCCTGAAAAATTCCAAAGTAGCAATAGTATGGCAGCATTAACCAGATAATAATTATAATATAATTTCAATGTAATCATATTTTAATAAAAACACATTTACCCACTACTATAGTGTTATATTTATCATTTTATGGAGCTGTATTAAAAACCTTAGAAAATAAATAATGATTTAAAATTTGCCATTAAAATTAACTATCTACCAAATCAATAGGCCCAAATTACTAACCCCTTTCCTAGGCAAGACGGAATAGTATGTACTTTATAGTAGTGATCAAGAGCAATAAATAATTGTTTATCTATACTGGTTAACAAGTAATATGCTGATAATTTTATGTGGAATGTTGTTGTTGTCCTATGTCACCCCACTGGTGCACAGGGCCTGTACAAGCTCCCGCTTGTAAACAACTCAACCAGACCCATAGCATGAAAAACCCTTAATTTAATTCTTCAAATGACCTCCAAACCACAAAATTGACTTTTTGTGGATTGGTTCCTTTCTGTTTAAAGAAAGCGGTATTTTGAACTCCAAGTTTAAATACAAATATTACAATCATCAAGTCTTGGATGGATCTTTGGTGTGCCTTTTGGAAAAAGCAAAGAATAAGGTTATAGCTATATGTCAATGTCTGTATCTGTATAAGTAAAGTGCTGTTCATATGAACAATAGCAATGTGTATTGTTGCAATAATATTATACCTTAAACAATATTTATAAACAAAGGAATCTATTGTCAACATAAATAAGTATGATATGAGAAATGACCTACATGTGACAACATAACAAAATTTCGACATTATAAGCAAGACTCCATTGTAATTTTCACCAAAAATAAAAAGATTCATAAAGACTCACCAATTGGAATTCTCTCCGTCTCTCATAAGCCCTTTTGATAGCTCTGTCTAACCAAAGGGAGTGAATATGAGGTGCATAATGCATAAACAATCTACTATCTAATGACGCAGTACTGTTGAAGTGTAAAGCCTGCTGACCAATGTCCAGATTACGTGGGTTTTCCCAAGGTATCGCAAGTTTATCCCTAGCGTCAACCAACACCTGTATTCCTTTCACTATATTCTGGTATATCACATGTTGGTATTCCCGCATGAGTTCCGGCTCGAACTTTACTTTGTGGATAATCCTCATTTGTTTCAGGAATGTTGATTTGCCGCTTTCACCAGCTCCAAGTAGCAAAAGTTTTACTTGACGCCGCAATGTTTGTTTATCCTTTTCGAGTATTTTATCTATCTCTTTACTTCGATATCGCTGCTCTATTTCTTCTGGAGATAATTTGAGTCTCAACCAGCATGTCAGAGCCTCCGTACAACAGGTACATGACCACAAATCGTTGGCCATTTTGCATGATAACAACGCCCAAAATTACTCGTATTGAGAAAACAACACAGAAAATCGTAAGTTATTTAAGAATTCATTGTAGTAATTAGCATTACCTCATTCGTCACAAGCACTAACACAAAATTACCTAAAAACACTGCGCTAGAAAAACACAAATGAAATATTGAGAAATTTCACTTCACTTCACTACATTTTTATCTTGATTGACTGGCTAACTTAACTTTGACTCACACCACAGACTGGGCCGAGGCTATTTTCACCGAAAGTATTTTTTTTATATAATGGCAAAGATAATATAATAATGATTTTACGGCCCTGGTTCTTGATCTTTTGAGCCAACCGAAAATCTATGTAAACTTACGAATGACTCAAAGCCTTACTAAAAGTATTAAACAAAGCCCAATTAGGAAATAAAATAAGAAGCTTAACTTTAAGGAGCTTCAAATTTAATTTTACTTTACAATAAACGGTTTCTTTTTTATACTCTTTGTTTTGCAACCTAATCTAAAGTATTCTCATAATTCTCCCAACACAACATTATTATCATCCCATATTGGAGTCAATTAAATATAAGCGAAAAACTGAATAAAATACTATAAAACAATCCATTAATTTCATATCCATCCATCCATCCACGTAAATCTTCGGTGTCAATAGCCAAACATTGGCGGAAACGTCAACTTGACATCACAGCTGATCTTCCCGCCAAAAGAAGATTCTCATATTTTTTTCGGTCGAATCAGCCGCGGCGCACAGACTGATTGACTCACTGAATGAACTGAGCTAAACTGATTAGTGAGTGAGTAACTGACTGACTGATCCGTCTATATTTCAGTTCTTTTCTTTGGGTAGTACAGATCCACAATCATAACTTGGCCGGCGGCGACTCTGGTACTACTGTCGCCATTTTGAAATTTCGGCCTGTCATTGTCAGTTAGTTCTTAACTAAATAAAAATTATAGGGTGACCTACGTATATAATAAATTATCACTTTCATTAATATTTTTTTGTAGTGGAAACTTTTTTTCAAAAACAATTATTTTATGATGTATCTTTGCTTATTGATAAACGCTTTTATTTCCAGTATTCAATATAAAAATTCATGAAAATTATTATTTATATTGTTAAATTTTATCTAAGTAGGCTAACACCGTCCGAAAAGTTGTGCGCGCATCGATAGTCATGCGGTGCGGGTTACGGGAAGTTGGGAAATGCTCCTGAATAAGATTTCACTTCGTATACACTGATGCGAGGGTTCTAATCCTAATGCGGGGATGTGCCAATGTGTCATTTCTTAAGTCATAACTGTCTGACATATATATAAAAATACAAAGCAAATACGACGTGATAGCTTAATGGGTAGAACACCGGTTAAGGTGCAAGCGACTCACTAGTCTTCAAATCCCGAATCGGGCCTACACCAATTTGTCTTTTCTAAAGTCATATGTGTGGTTAATTTATCACGGTTGTTAACGGTGAGGAAACCCACATGGCTGAGTTGTACTTAGTCATGTGACAGTGTATTCGTGGAAAACGGCGATAGTCATGCCCCCTATCACGTGAGTATACTGTTCATGCAAAGCGTGGGTACTCTGAACACCAGGAGACAAAGTAACGTGATGTTCAGAAGTACTAGTACCTCTGCCAAATCCCTTCGGGGGTATTCGGCGTAAACGTTTATGTTATGTTATATGTAACAAGGTTGTTAACAGCAATAAAAAAGTGCCCATAAATTCACTGACCCAGCAAAATGAATGACCCAAACGATATCTGATGTTTAGAATTATTTTTTCTGCGCCACCTTTTTGGGGGATCTATGTGTGAATATGAAATGTAAAAGACAGTACACGACAAGGTAAGCCTCTAATTTACAGGATTAAAAAAATGATTTTAAGTAGTTACCCACTTATTAACTCTAAATGTCACAAATAACAAATCCTTGAGTATAAAATAATGAAACAGCTTGCAGAAAAGTACAATTGGCAGTGTTATCGCTAAAAGCTTCCAGACAACATTTGGGAGGTAAGATCATCAAATTTAGGATACACAGTCATTCGGGTAGACATACCAGACAAGGGCAAAAATAAATAAATATAATTAGCTTACATTAAAACGAACTTGTTTACTTACAATAATAGCTATTACATACATACATACATATACTCAAGGCTGTAAATCCCTAGAAGGGGTAGCCCGAGCTAAGGAACTAGAAACTCCTCAGCCACTTTCGGAAAGTTGAGTGGGGTAAAGATGGTAAAATAAAGGTTATTGTTAATGGGTCTCCAACCGCTTCGCCCAAACACCTCTTAAAAGCCCCAATACCGTTAGTCGCCTCTTACGTACACCCACCGGCAGAAATGGGGTAGTGCTATTTTAAGCCGACACTACACAGCAACTAGTTATTAATTAAATGAATATTATATAAATTGTTGTATTAAGACATTTCAATACATAAATAAATTAGCCTGTATGATGTAAAGTTATTTCCCTTATAATGGTTAATTTTTATTTGCTGGCAATACTAATATCGATGACAGCGACAGCCCTTACCGGCCAAGAAAAGATTGTGGATCTGTAATAAAAGCTCCGATTTTAAAATAAAAATTGTGTTTACAAAAATTATTATATTTACTGCCCAACATACTAACTTTCCGACTACTTTTGTCCGAATAAAAATAACGAAACGACCGAATGACATACTTAAATCTTCGAAAAATTTATATGACTGTTTATTGCCGTAATACTTTTCTACCATGTAAAATTATGTTTTGCTGACAACAATGCTTAGTAATTTTTACCTTTACTTGCCTACTGGTATTACATAAATTACACTACATGTTTCATGAACGTAAACGTTATACTTAAATTACTTTTGTAAGCGCTTATCCAGAAATTTCAAAAAAATATAAAAATGTACTTATAATTATAATAATACTTTTTACTTCTAGACTACAGGCCCATGCTGAAAAATTCAAATGACCCATCAATTTTTAAGCATGGGCCTGTAGTCTATTCGTGCCCCTATCATTATTATGGTTACCAAGGGGTGAAAGGGATGAAACGAAATTCAGTTGATTGTAAATATTGTTTAATCGGTAGTAGAAAATGTCATAAACTATTTGTACTTATGAGCTAAAATAAAGAGGTAAGTACTAATCTTAATTATATTCATTGAATTATAAGAGCAGGTCTGGATTTAGTAGAACGACCCCGTTTTACTACAAGACTACAGATCACTATAGCTGATAGCGAGGCTGAGAATGTGGTTACAAATTTATTTTTTGTAAAACTGCAAGCATGTGCAGGATCCTCTTTCCAATTTACATTTTCTCTCAGTACTCAAGCGTTCACGGCGTATGTCCCCGAAGAGGTTGGCAGAGGTGCTTACTAATAATTCTGAACATCACGTGACATAGTCACCTGGCGTTCGGAGTACTCACGTTGAGATTATTTTAAGGGTCAGCGGGGGCGTGGCGGGTCGCAGCTGTCAGCTGAGTTGCATATACGCATCACCCACACTCGCCCGCCTTGTCATCGCGTTTCACTCACACATTAAGCGTGTTGGTGTCAATAGTACTACTTTCTTAGTGCAAATTTTAACAAAATTTGAAAAAAAATAAGTGTGTTTTTTTTAACGAATTCTGACTCTATACGTGATAATTAATCATAATTTTCATGGAAACCAGTTCGTTACAATTACACCCTGTATATGAAACAGCCAGAAGGCTATGATGATGGATCTGGTAGAGTATGTTTATTAAAAAAGAGTATCTACGGGTTAAAGCAAGCACCGAGGTGCTGGAATAAAACAATATTTGATTTCTTCAAGGAAGTTGGTTTTGAAGTAAGGGAGGCAGATCCTTGTCTATTTAAACGTGAAAGGGACAACAAGAAACTAGTGGTTCTTTACGTAGATGATGGACTTGTTGCTGCTACAAGTCAGGAGCTGATAGATGAATTCCTGAATGAATTAAAGGAACGCTTTAAAATAACTGTCAAACCAGCTTCATTTTATCTTGGGATAGAGATTGAAATCAGAGAAGGTATAATCAGAATCCATCAAACTTCTTATACAAAGAAGATATTAAGGCGATTTGGTATGGAAGAGTGTCGACCAGTGTCAACACCAATCATCAAAGAAGACGTTATCCAGAATGAACAAAATGAAGATGACTTTATGATGAAAAATTATCGAAAAGTCGTTGGAGCGTTAGCATACCTGATGGTTGGAACAAGACCTGATATTGCATATGCCGTAAGCGTTGTGTCAAGAAATCTAGAAAACCCAACGCATGCAGATTGTTTGAAGCTGAAACGAATACCTCGATACTTACAGTACACACCGGACATGGGCATCATATACGGAGGAAACCATAAGAGAATTCTTGAAAGTTATAGTGATGCAGACCATGGTGGAGATATAAGTACTGGACGATCAACATCTGGAGTTTTGTGCATGTATGCTGGAGGAGCTATTTCGTGGTTTAGACAGAGACAAACCAGTGTAGCCATCTCTACTACCGAAGCCGAAATTGTTGCCGCTAGTGAGACTACTAGAGAAGTTGTTTGGCTGGTACGACTCTTGGAATTTTTAACGAAGTTAGAAGGATTGCCAGTTCTTCGAATTGACAATAAAGCGGCTATAAGACTGGCCGAGAATCCAGAGTTTCATCGTCGTACTAAACATATCAGAATAAGACATTTCTTTGTTAGAGAAATAGTGAACCCTGGTAAGTAAATGATACAGAAAGTATCATCAGAACGACAGCTAGCGGATTTACTTACAAAGGCCTTGCCAAGACCAAGAATACAAAGATTAGTTAATGATATAGGTTTACAACGAGAGAAGGTGTTGCAGTGAAGTCGCGTTGTGCAACCTATTTGGTTAAATTATTATTTTATAGGTCTTTGGTATTTTTGTGTTTCATAGCAACGGTTGTTAATTTTGACAGACAATTGATTTGTAAAATATCTTTGTGTTGTGTTTCATTTAATAAAAATATATTGACGAGTTTATGATCTTTAATATTGGTATCATTAATATAAAGTTCACTGCGAGCTTACTCAAAACGTGCCCCTTAAGTATAAATATATGTGAAAGATAGTTAAAGGTCTTGAAATTTGCTGGTTTACATTTTAACAATTTGACGAAAAGAATGATGAGAAAATATATATTACAACATGCTATATTTCCAAAAAAAACCGTAAAAGCTCTACTGGTATAACATAGATGTAAACACATTATGTACCTATTAACTCATAATTTAATTGTCTATAATTTTGCTGTTCTACTTTTCACTTAAACATAATAGTTATTTAATTGTTAGTACATTTTTATTGGGCGTGCCGTGCGTATTTGCCGTCCCTGTCACTCTAAATAAATTTGACGCAAAAGTGAGAACTATAGCTGCCTAATGCGGGGAGGCCCTTAACGAGTTGCCCAAAAATAATCTGACAACAATTTATAATATCTATCTAAATGACACAGTTATGCCGTGCCAAGTGAAATTAACGTTTCACTCCGATGCAATCAAAATGAAAATTTCATGAAAAGTAATTCGTATAACTAAGACTCTTTTAGTTTATAAAAGTTTTTATGACGGTCGTTGTTACAATGTGATGAGAATATGAGGATATTTTAACGTAAAAAAAATATTCTCGAACACAAAAAATACGAATATAGGCCCAGAGGCCAATTATCTAAACTGGTATTTTATACCCATTTTAGTCTAATTATATTGAAGAAATTGTTGTTTTGTTTATAATTACCACGATTAACTATTTTTAAATTTAAAAAGAACAAATTGGAAAAAATATGTTAACTAGTGCAAACCAGACAATCATCAATTAAAAAAATCTCGATACATACATACATATACTCACGGCTATAAATCCCATGAAGGGGTAGCCAGAGCTAGGGAATTAGAAATTCCTCAGCCACTTTTGGAAGTTGCGTGGGGAAAAGATGGTGAAATAAAGGTTTTTGGTGATGGGTCTCCAACCGCATCGCCCAAAAATCCCTTAAAAGCCCTAATACCATTAGTCGCCTCTTACGTACACCCACCGGAAGAAATGGGGTAGTGCTATTCTAAGCCGGCACTACACAGCATAAAATCTCGATATTCGCTTGTTTTAAATTGTTGCTGTATAGCGTAGTCAACATAGATAAAATTCAAATTTATGTATTTCGTTCAGACAAACGTAGGTGTTATAATTTCATTTTAAAGTTAAAGGTGGTCAATCATTAAGGAAGGGGCCGCCAACATTAGTATTGCTTATCCTATGCGGTCATAGAAAAAAAACCGCTGAAGTTGATTAACGATTTTGTTTTGTTTACTTAGATAATCTAAACACGACATTATACATAAATGCCAGCGCATCACCCCTCGTACTATAGTTTGTAAGCTAATTATAAATTTTAATTAATTTTATTTTATTTTGCATTTTATTTATTTTTTATTGATTATTACTATTTTGGATGAATTTTCTTTTTTATTGATTTGTATTATTTTGATTTTGGTTTTATTCTTTGTGACATTATTTTTAATTGACATGTTTTTATAATTTTAATTTATTTGTATTTTGTAGGTTTCATTTTATGTTTCATGTTGTATGTTATGGCTAAATATGGGCTACTAGCCTGAAATAAATGATTATTATTATTATTAATTATGTAACGAATAATCCACAACTCTTGATCTATCTTGGTTGATAGGGATGTCTAAGTCCAAATCCTTATTAAGTTTTATCCAAGCATAATATCAAAAGGGTTAACTCTATCCAAGTAGTGAAAAATCCAGAAAAATCAAACACACTTTTTAATTACTTTTTGAATCTTTTTTTGGATAATGTAAGACCGGCATGTGCATGAAACTTTTTGGTTGAGTGAATGATATTATCATCTTCATGTCAGAAACAGACCGCCTCGCCTTCGCCTAACTGTCACTGTCAATGCCAACAAGTGTAATAATAATAATATTAATTTACCACATGGCACGTACAAAATTCCGCGGAATTACCAAGTAAACCGAGTTATTTAGTCACTTACGAAAATACTTAAAACAAATTTATTATCGACACTTTACTTTAATAATAGATAACATATTTTATTTACTTTACTATTTGCCCGAAACTACCCAATAGTTTGCGTATTAAGATGTAAGAAGTTGCGTAGACATGTCCCAGGAAGGTTACATTTCAGACAAGAAAGACAGTGATAATAAGATTGTTTTGGAAAGATTACAAACGTATTTAAAAGACAAACGAAGTAGTGAGTCTTCAGAATCAAGTATTGGCTACAGCAAGCCTGGGACCAGCTTTGACCTATCACCACATCCTCCACCACAATCTGAGGACGGTGGAATCTTGAAAGAAATCTTGAGTCATAAGAAGGCTGAATTGTTTCGACAACCTGAAATAGTGGATCTCCTCAAAAGTATATCTTCCAGTTTAAAAAAGTAAACGGACCATACAGATCAAAATGGCTCTCACAGCCAGAAAATCTATCACATCTTTGATGCAAAAGTCCTTAGAAAGGCAAACTAGTTCGACTCGAATTAAATTTAAACTGAAAGAAAAACAAGTATATAATATTCTACTTATGTATCTAAAGAATAACTTAACTCCTTACAATGATTTAGTGGAAATTTTGAAATCATATCCAATTTCTGAGGAAAATTTTAGGTTTTTAATAGAAGATAGTAGATCTTGTGTTATGTTATTAGGTAGAGAGTTCAAATTGTTTGTGAGTACTGTACTTGATGTGGACTGGCTGTCCCAGAGTGAAGAGAACATTAACCTGTATGGAAAATTTATTGAAGACCTTGTGAATGCTCATCCATACCATATAACCCTGGTATTTGTATCACTATTAAAACTATTTAAAGGTATGTGCTCATTATAATTATTATTTTTACCAAGTCAAGTTACTAGTATGTTAAGTCAAGTTACAAGTTAATAGTAGATGTGTAGTAAAATACTTTTATTTCATATTTTAAGTTAAAAAAGATTTAACCAACTAATGTTTGTTAGTTTTGAAATAAATAACAAATTTCCAATATCATGTTATGTTATGAATAAACATAAGAATGTTATTTAATGTTATGCAATAAATAGCAGTCTATGTTTGTTCCATTACAAAAACTTATGATTAATTTTCAGGAGAGGGTGAAAATTGGGATGAGTTTCCATCAGAAGAAACTATAAAGAAATGGTCCAATGTACATAGTATAATAGCACACATAGTTGCATTGATGCCAATGTAAGTTTGAAGTATTATTATTTCTATTCTATATTTTATTAAGCTTTGAACAGTGTATTCATACAAAATGAGGATAGGCCTGCCCCCATCATGTGAGTTCACTATCCAATAATTTGTGGTTTTGTGGTGACAATAATTTAATTTGATGTTCAATAGTTTAAGTACATGCATGGATGGCAGAGGCCATCCCTTCATGGACATATGATGGATAAGGGCCACACAGGACTAGTTGTGGAGATTTTTGCAGCAGTGGACTTCTATTTGATTATTATGGAGATGATACTATTGTTTTCTTTAAAGAAATGTTTGCTATATACGTTAAACCTAAGTGCAATGATGATGTTTATGCATCAATTTAAACTGCCATTTGGCTAGATCATAACATGGTTACTGCCTTAAAAAAAAGATCTATAGTATCATGCTTTTTAAATAACCTGCTCTCCTTATGAGAGCCATGTGACCTCTTTCACCTTTTGGTAGAGACAAACTTGATGAATGTTATTTAATAGGGAATAATTATTAACAAGTTAAATGGCAATCAAGAATTTTAATTTAATAACCTCAAGGATTCCTTTCTCATTATTATAGATTGGCACTTGGTTTTTTATTAATAATATCTTAAGCTTTAACAAAAAATATCCATGAACATCTTATCTAAGAGTCTAGCAATTAATTTTGAAAAACTTTGATGTCCTATAATTTTTATACCACAACCCCCATTGGGAAACCCCAATACAAGTTACTGTATTCTATCATCTCACCTTTTAATTGAAACAGTTATTACACAGTAACACAGCATTTTTACAATAGCAGGTCCAATTAGTCAGCTTGTTTCATATAAATGTCTATTCATATTTAATATTTATGTATTATCATAAGCTAAACTTTTGGTATAAATTTCCTTGCCTATCATCATCATGAACCAATAGATATCCACTACTGGACATAGGCCTCCCCAAAGATCTCCACAATGACCAGTCCTGTGCTCAATCGGTTTCCTGTGACCTTGGCCATGTCGTCAAATTGTTAGTCCACCTTGTGGGAGGCCTACCCACACTGCGTCCTTGTGCATTAGGTATAATTATGATACAGTCATCTCCAAAATGTTTTCTCAAATATACAGCAGATTGATATTGGCAGTAATGCTACATAGATACAAAATCCATCATGGTAATCTAAGCATAGTTGTATGTATAATGTGTATATATAATTGATTTTCTTATTTTCAGGACAAGTGACGTCTTAGTACAAACAATAATAGACCAGTTTCCATATTATAAGAATGGTGTTTATGCCAACAGAGCATATGTACACAACTTAATATGGATCACAAAATATATACCCTCCTTGCTGCAGCAAATAATTATGGCGATTGTTAATAGGTAAGGTTTTATAATTGAAAGTGATGCTTAACTGGTTTCCTGTTAAATTTCCTTTTACCTTATTATTCTTGGAATGTTTTTGAAGCCTTTAGACTTGTATGTGTGGTTTATTAGATTATGCAATAATGACATAAATATACATATATTAAAAAAAAACTTTTGTGATTAAAGAACAAAGAATCCAAAAAAGTAATATGCATTTTGGGTACATGTTAAAATTAAAACACAATTCAATTACATTAAACATAATGTTAAATTATATTTTGATCTATATGTTGTGTCAGGTTCAATATGAATGTGTTTGAAGATTTACACATTGTCAGGGTAAATTTAAAATATATTTATTTATATATCATTGAATGGATGGAGTTTAGCTTTGAACATGAGCTGACTGAGACAATTACTAGGGTTTCATTCTCAGTTATTTATTTGTATTTAATTATATATTCTTATACTACAGAAGTATTTGAAAAGAAGTAAGAATATAAGCCAATTTCTTGAAGATCCTGTTTGCATTAATTTTAGAATTGGTTGATCCACAATTAATAAAATTATGAACTATAATTCTGGAAAAGTCCTGGATAGATACGTAATTATCAGAGCAATACTACCTACAAGTTAAACACCACACACTTATTTTGATCAAACAATTATTTTGCCGTGTATTGCCAGCTAAGAATGTCACTACCCCTTCCCACCCATGGATGTCGTAAGAGGTGACTTAGGATATGGGGTTTTTTTAGTATATTTATGGCGATGCCGTTTGAGACCATTCACCAACATTACTTTATTTCTACCATCTTGTGGCCTATTACCTTCCAAATGTGGCTGAAGAATTTCTATCTCTGAAGCTTTGGCCACCCCTTTTTGGGATTTATAGCCGTGAGTATATGGATGTATGTATGTAATTATTTACACCTTTTGTTGTATATTTCAGGATGATTACAATGGATGTAAATTTAGTTGAATCTACAAAGAACAAAAAGAATGACATGATGTTTGAAATGGACTGTGATAATGATACCAACACAGTTTTGGAGGATACCATTGATTATTGTATGTTGGAAATGTTGCATTGGCTTCAAGATGAGAAGGACCCAGCTTTGCAAACTATGTGCAATGTTTTTGAGAGGATTATATTGCCTACTTATGGAATAAGGTAAGATTTTCATGTTTGAACTCATACATATTCCCTTTATCTTAATGCAGTAGCTCTTCAGCAGCCAAGAAATACATATTTTTTATCATACTTATACTGCCAAAACAATTATTATACTCCCTCTTTTGATACTAAGCAACTTTTTTTTACTACCCAATTTTAACTACAGTACATTATTTTGTGCTGTTGCATAGCATTTTAAAATGTTATAATTTATCTTTGCCCCCTTTCACGTGAGTACACTGTCCAAGCAAAACGTGGGTTCTCAAGGGTCTACTCCTCACATCGAGAACGATAATAGGCATACTTATCTCTTCTAACCTCTATTAAAATTTATTTCTATCTCACTTGCACAAACGATTATTCGGATTTTGACATTTTCGATAAGTGAGAATGCATGGTGATATTAGACGAATCCAACGATACCACCATAGTTGTCCTTGGTTTCATCGAATAGAAAGCGCCAATATCAATATTGTTCTTACATATCAATATGTGAAAATCCGGATATTCGTTGCGTGCGAGGGTATGGGTAGAAGCGATAAGTATGCTAATTATCGTTCACGGCGTGAAGAGTAACCTTCCTGAACCCCAGGTGACAATTTCATGTGATGTTAAGAAGTATTAGTCTACGGCCAACCCCTTTGGGATATACAGCTTGAATGTTTGAGTATTATGAGCTGAGTAACTTCTTAAGTCTTTTCCACCCGCTTGTATTTTCAAAAAATATCTTCTTTTACAGGCACGTCCAGTTCCTGCTACTGTACACGATATCAATCAACCAACAATGCGCAGATCGTATTCTCGACAACCTTTGGATAGTAACAGCCGGCCTTCACGGCTTAGGAGCTATGGCCATTGCAACAAGAAGAACCGCAGCCAGTCATTTAGCTGGTCTTTTAGCTAGATGTGTCAGAATGCCCAATACAAGAATCATACAACATCTAAAATCTATGGCCGACTGGTGTCATTCATACATCACTGCTACACAAGAGTCGACCACTGCTTCTGATAATACGAAGGCTCATGGAGCTTTCCATGCTGTTTGTCATGCGATATTCTATTTGGTCGCTTTTAAACATCAACATCTGTTTGCGAGTCGAGAATGTAAGTATTTGCATCATTATTAATCAAACTGGGTACCCATACATGCACTTTTTTCTTTTCACACTTTTTAGGTCTGCCGATTTATATAGTCTCCGATATAACCGATAACCGATAAATATAACCGATAGTATGTATGTCCTCTTTTTAAAATAGAATAGAAATAACTTGAAGATTAAAAAGGTATAATTTGTGTCGTCCTGGCTAAGTCAACATTTTACCCAGCCGTGACGTCTCCTAAAGAATATTCTTATTCTTGTACATGGCTAATAAAGACAATTTTGTCTAGTATATGCCATACCAATCAATAAAATGTGTTTTGATTCTATATGCCTCACTCATAATCATTTCTTTTTTACAGCAATAAACTTTGTAGAATCCTTAAATCTGCCAAGATTAGTCACGTGTGCTCTAAATCCTCTACGAACTTGTCCTGATCAAGTGACAAGAGCATTCGCGTTTGTAACCAGATCCCATCAGTTGGTTTACTGTCAAGCAATCATTGAGAAGAATCTGAGACAGACACTACAATCTGAGAAAGTAGAACAACAAGAGGATTGGTTCCCTTATGATCCTTATACACTAAAACGGTGAGTTAATTTATATCATTTTATAGGAATCACAACTTAGTAAAGCTGTTGGTCCCAGATATTATGGTAGTTCCTAAAGTGCGCCATTCTACACTAGGTCAGCATAGTGTAGTCCAATCATCCTATATATCCTATATTTTGCCAAACCTAAACCTATTTATTTGGTAATTTTCATCCATTCAAACTAATATTATTACACCATTGCACAGTGGTCCCACGTCCTAAGAAGGGCGGACATAGGAACCTATGAGTTTATTAATTATGGTTTAGTCTTAATTTTGGGTTTAGGAATGTTATTATATGTTTATGAAGCACCGATAAATATATTAAACCACTTTTCAGTAAAAACCAATTTTTATTAGAAAAAAAAAGAAGAATACATAAGACATTAATTATTTACTCTATGATTTGACTACATCATACAAATTACAAATACAAATAAAATAAAAATTCTCTGTGTAATAAAATATATATATATTAAATCTAAAAAAATAAATAACATAGGTAGGTAGGTACATCTATTAAATCTCAGAAATAAAATACAATATAACTATTAAATCTACTTAAATAAATTTAATACATAAAAAAACTTTATCTTATTAAATCTAACACTTCTTTTGCCAGCACAGATTTACTTTTACGTGGTAGTTTACGAAGACCAGATATGAATGGATCAGAATTAAGAAGAATTCTACTAAATAACCTTACCTAGTCAAGCGGGGCTCTGGCTAGGTGGACAGTTTACTTCCCTTGCTTCTCGTGGGTCCAATATGTGTTCCAATTCTAATAAACACGGAGGCGGCGATGTAGCTCGCCACTCATCACGCCATGGTTTCTCACGGGGCGAAAAGTGGGCTAAAGAGACCCGCTTCAGTACGATGAATGTATGTGGAGGAATGTTTGAAAAATTAGATGAAGTATGTATGATTATGAATGAAAGAAAACTGGATTTTCTATGTTTAAATGAGACGAAGCGTAAGGGAAAGGAAGTTTCACAACTTGGCAACATCACAGCAATCTGGTCTGGAGTCGCTGACAATGACCGAGCTAGCCAAGGAGTGGGATTTCTGATATCTGAAAGAATGGCTCAGTGTATGAAAGATTACGAATGTGTGAGTCCAAGGCTCCTGTGGATTAAGGTGAAATTGGGACTAGTCCGGATGCGCATAATTTGCGTTTATGCTCCGGACATGTCTAAATCCCTATCCGAGAGGGAGGAGTTTTGGAATCTGTTAGACGACGTTGTGAATGGGTGTGATCAGAATGAGAGACTTATAATGTTAGGAGATTTTAATGGCTGGGTTGGTGTGTCACGCAACGGTTGCGAAAGAGTTTTAGGAAAGTTTGGCGATCAAAGGATGAATGAGAATGGTGAGAAATTGATTGAGGTATGTTTGGAGAGGAATCTTTGTGTTACAAACACGTTGTTTAAACACAAAGATATCCATATGTATACAAGACAGAGGGGAAGCGAGAGAAGTATGATTGATTTTGTGATAGTTGATGAAAGGCTGAGAGCAAAGGTTGTTGACACCAGGGTCTATAGGGGCACGAACGTTGGCACAGATCACTTTCTCGTTATATCACGATTAAGGGGTCTGTGTACGCGTTGGCGTCACAGGCCTAAAGTGTCAACAACGGATTTTGCGAGAATAAAAGTGGAAAAACTGCAAGAAGATGAAAATATCAGAGATGAATATGTGAGAAAATTGGATGATAGACTAAGTTGCGTGGAGATGAAGGATGAAATGGAAATAGAAGAAGTATGGGATGTGCTCAAATCGACGATGGTTGAATGTGCGACGGAAGTTTGTGGTGTGTGTAAAAGGTCAAATAGACCACCAACAAGTTGGTGGGATAAAGTTGTGAAAGAGGCGGTTGGAGATAAGAAGAAAGCGTGGTTAGATTTACTAGCTATTAAAGCTAGTAAACGGATGAATGCGAGTGTAACTGACGATGTAGTGCAGAAAAGTGAAGATGAATATAAGAGAGTTAAGAATGAGGTGAAGAAGAAAATAGAAAAGAAAAAGCGGGATTTGCAAGAGTGGTGTGAGAGGAAACTTTCTGATAATTTCCGGAATAACCAAAAGTTATTCTGGAAGTATATCCGGAAGGAAAAGGGAGTTTCCCAAAACACGAGAGTGAGTGTAATAAGAGATGAACAGGGTGAATTGGCGACGGATGAAAGTAGCATGAAACGGGTATGGAAGAATTATTTTGAGGGACTGTTTGAAAAAGAGGATGCATCCATTGCTTCGCCAATCGACAGTAATGTTGATTGGAACGAAGAGATGGGTGATTTCAGTGACAGTGAGATTAGTATGGAAGAAATAATGAAAGCAATGAAAAGTATGAAAGTAGGGAAGGCGGCAGGATATGATAGGATTACTATCGAAATGCTGAGGGCTGGTAAAGGGTTGGTGGCTTCTTGGTTGTACTTCCTTTTCCAAAAATGCTGGTCGAGTGGCAAAGTTCCTCGAGACTGGTGCAAGGCGGTGATTGTGCCTCTATATAAAGGAAAGGGGTCACACCAAGAGGCTAAAAACTACCGCGGCATCAGCTTACTCAGCATTGTTGGTAAATTGTATGCTAAGGTACTGATTGAAAGAGTGATGAATGAAACTGATGAGAAAATATGGGATGTGCAAGCGGGATTTAGGAAAGGAATGGGATGTATGGATAAAATCTTCTCTCTAAGGAGCATCACTGAAAAGTTCTTAGCTAAGAACCAAAAGGTGTATTGCTCCTTCATTGATTTAGAGAAGGCGTATGATAGGGTGGTAAGAAAGTGTTTATGGGAGGTGTTATCCAAGTTCGGTTTGGGGAGTCAACTTATACGTGCATTGGTATCACTCTATGAGGATTCTAGTGCATGTGTAAGAGTAAACGGGGAAAACACTGACTGGTTCGGAATCTCTAGGGGTGTCCGACAGGGATGTGTAGCTTCTCCGTGGCTCTTCAATTTGTTCTTGGATGACTGTTTGACAGAGTTGCGTGAAAGTGATTATGGACTAAGGATGGGTGGATTCATCATTAAATGCCTCTTGTATGCTGACGATCAAGTGCTACTTGCATCATCGGCAGAAGAGTTGCAAGAGATGATGAATATTGCATGTGAGTCTTTTGTAAGAAAGGGAATGAGGGTGAATGTGGATAAGACCAAAACGATGGTTTTTGAGAGACAGGAAGATGTGACAGAATGCGCGATTGCGATTGATGGTAAGGATGTGGAACAGGTAAAGGAGTTTGTATATCTGGGAAGTTTGTTTACAAGGGATGGAAAATGTGATGAAGACATTGAAAGAAGAGTGAAAAAGGGTAATGCGGTAAATGGAGCAATGAATAGCCTAATGATCAGTCAATCGGTGTCTGAAAAGGCCCGAATGGCTGTGCATGATGCTGTTCTTGTTCCTACGCTTATGTATGGAAGCGAATGTTGGGTGTGGCAGAAGAAGCATGAGAGCAGAGTGAATGCAGTAGAGATGAGGTCCCTCAGAAAAATTTGTAATGTTAGATTGTGTGACCGAGTGAGAAATAGCGTTATTCGTGAAAAGTGTGGTGTGAAAGATGATATTGTAAGAAAGATAGAAAAAGGAATGTTGAGATGGTTTGGGCACATAGAGAGGATGGATGATAGAAAATTGGTAAAAGGGATCTATAGAGCTAGTGTGGATGGTAATGTTAGTAGAGGACGACCACGGAGAACACACTTGGACCAAATTGAGAGTGTGCTCAAAAAGGCTGGCGTCCGAAGTATGAAGAATAAAAGAGCATGTATGAAAAGATTGATGGATGTAAACGAAGCTAGAGAGGTTTGTCAGGATCGTACGAAGTGGCGATCGATAGTCTCTGCCTACCCCAATGGGAATTAATGGCGTGAGTATATGTATGTATGTATGTAAGAATTCTGTGCAAAAGATCCATGTTTGTTACATCTCTAGAATGCTTTCTGGTGTTGTCGCGCCTAAATTGTTTAACTAATTTATTACATGATTCAGCTGCCTCTTCAGACAGTTCTCCAATTGAAAGGAAACAATGATCGATTACCTCCGACCCATGAATAAGTACTTTATGAACAGAGGCAGGTAAATTGTACCATGAATATTCTTTAACTAGAATTTCAGCTGTTTTTAACGCGTAAATTTTGAATTTTTCTGCATTTATTTTGTAACCAGATGAAAGGCATTGAAGCTGATGACACCATCTGTCTATCACGCTTTTGTCTATTCCTGTGATTTCAGAAAATACTGACGAATTCAAGAAAAAATTTCGGGCAGTATTTCCATCATTAGAGGTGCCACTTCCGCCACTTCGTGGTTTATCAACTATCAAACCTAGTCGTTCTCTAAATTGCTTTTGAACAAATTCCTTCCTTTGAGCAAGAAGAGCTTTGTCCTCAGATGATAGCGTTTTTAAAATACTGTTCTTCTTGAACAGAAAGTTCTTTTGTTTCTTTGGCAAACTGAAAACGAATAGGCCGACAGTATCTAGTGGAGGAAGGGCGAGGGTATTTCCAAATAATCTTATCTGGGTCGGAGGTATTCGATTTACAAATTAATTGCAAGGGTACATAAGATGTCACAAATAAACTTGCATCTTCGGTTCTCGAATCCGAAAAACTTTGCTTATATTCACTATGCCCAGTACTACCATCAAAACCCCATTTACCAACTAATACATATTCGTTACTGCTTGATCCAGAAATATTTTCTAAAACCGGCTTTTGGGATTGGAGAATTCGAGAGCAAGTATGGTCCAACAAACACTGTAAGTTAACTTCAGCAGATGATTCCGTGACATTAATTCCCGATGGGTAACACCGTTTTTTAGCTTCAAGAACTTTCTGATAAGATGGTAAAGTATTAGGCAATTTTGAATTAATCATACCTCGCAATAATAAATACTGATGTTTTGTGAGTTTCGCCTCATTAAATAAAGCCACAACTTCGTCTGTACTAAACTCAGAAAATGTTGAATCGGATTGATTTGAATTACTTAGTAATGAATTTACAGCGGAATCATCTACCTTAGCTAGGTCAGCTAACCTTCGACGCTTGGTCCTCTTGCAGCAGTCTTCAAATTCCTTATTGTGTCGGTGCCCACTCGTAGAAGGATTTGCAGTATTTGTCACCTCGCGCAACGCTCTTTTTTGCAAAACACACAATTCGGTTTCATTTAACCAATCACTGTACTTTGCAATTAAACGTACTTTTGATCTCTGCACTTGCTTCCAATATAAAGTGATACGTGAACAAATATAAGATACACACTTTTCCATATTCTCAATCTGTAAATTTTCAGTGTCCGGTACAGATTGCATTATGTCCTTCAGGACGTGGCGGCATCTCTCGGCATCACTTTTGATGCTGTTATGGGATAGCCACGTGTCCAGAATGTGCATTCGCTTAAATGAACACATTAAATTCGAACCTGAAACCAAAATACAATCGTTACGCAAAATATTAATATAATCACAATTTTCATAGCCCTACGCCTCGGTCCTCATCTAGGCCTATAACTAGTGGAGTCGCAGGTCATCGCAGCTAAAAATGTAAATTTATTTTAAAGTGGACATATGTACAAATATTTTGATATATATTTCATTCGTGAAGACTCGTGAGAACTAAGTTAAAACTTTAAGATCGTTTCAATATTTAAAAAATCTGGTTATATATTGGAACACATATTTGGTAGAGTCCTAAGACGTAGTAAATAACAATAAAGACAAGTTAAAATACTCTTATAGTGCGGTACATACCTTCAACTTTAATCTCCATTGTTGAGTCGATCACAAACACAGTAATTCTTGGAAAAATAACACTTCCCGGAAATGCGTAATCAAGGCGCAAAGATAGCGGTAACGATCGGAATCCTAATCCTTTCACTTTGAATGCAAATATGCAAATGATTTGCTGGTGTAGTTGAAATTCCTTATATACCCAAGGATACTATGACTAATTAGCTATCTTTAAACGAAATATTATAGTATAATTTGCATGTTAGCATTTTCATCCTATGTCCTATGGCGGAACCACTGTGCATTGTAATATATTGACCCTAGATTTCACCAATAGTTTAAATGCTAAGTGTACTACAGATCTTTATGAAAACAAAAACTATCATTCTAAAGTTTCATTAGGACTCCTTTAAGTGAGTCTTAACACAAAGTTCTATAAGAATTCTTTATTTATTTCAGATCTGGCAAAATTATCTGGCCACTGTGCATCGAGTACAAGGAATGGTCCAAAGACCGCGACGACGAAACTCAATACTCAAGTCGCATCAAGAAGATGGAAACAGAAGAAGATGACTATCTAATGATAAGTCCTTCCCGTAAGAGAGTTAATTCGCTATCTAATTGCATCTCACCTGGCTTCAAATCTATGAATTAGGTACAATTTATATTATTATAATGCTCAAAACGTTAAGTTAACGCAGTAGTGATTGGTAGGTTTCTTTCTGTAAATGAACTAGTCACGAATACCACTATGCGTAACTAGACTTATTTTCCTACTCTATTCTTCCACTCAAGAAATTTAAGTAACGTACAGAGGTACATAAATATAATATTAGTAAATTTTTACTATAAACTTTTTACAGTATTGTTATAGTTTTTCAAGTGAATTAATGTCACTAATAAATAAAGGAAAGAAAAATTTCGACACCGGCGGGGATCCTTTATTTATTAGTAATAATCCCAACTAACGGCGTGAGAATATATATGTATGTATGTATGTATGAGGTTTTCATGAACAAAAACATTTAGTGCTTGTTCACGTTGGAACGCGCGGGCGCGGTGGTCGTTGCGATTGGTGTTCACATTAGCCGCCAGGCGTTTGCGCGGGTGTGACGAATTGTCAGGGCTTGAAAACATGGACGACGATCTTTTATTTTTAACCGAAAATTCATACCTAAAGTGGGAGATGCTAAAAATTAGAATCGGTGTGCACGAAATTAATAAAGACAGAGAACGGTATGGTGAATTTCATACTTTATACAATAATTTGAGAGAAAAACATACTATCACTTCGAGCGACAAGTTCAAACTGGTTGAACTTACCTGACGTCGCGAGTGAATCGCGCGCTCCGCCGCTAGTTCGAAGTGAACACACACAAACATCTTCAAGCGTTTGATCCTACCGCGAGCGCGCCGCGCTACATGCGCTAGTTTGCCCGCTACTTGGACCGCACGTGCGTTTCGTACGTGCACACTTCGATAATACGTCATATGTTTGATATTTCGTGACCGCGCCCGCGTGTCAACGTGAACAAGCACTTAATTATGAATTATTGTCTTTTGAGTTAAAGTACAACATTCGAATTGACGATTTGAAACAATTCGGCTGAATACTAGTTTTCTAAGGTGATTTTAACCGTGTTGTTTTCTATTTGAAATCCTATTTATAGCAATGTTTAAAGTTATTAGTTCAAACAAGTCATTATGCATTTATTTTGACAGTGATGTAGTATCCAGTTATTATTGTTATTCATACTTATAATACTTAAGTATAATTCTAAGTGAATTTATTATTTTAGTGGGCATAGATTCATATACCGTTTCAATTTCAAGAACTGCACTGATTTGTATATATTTATTTCATGTTTTTTTGGATGAATTTGTTCTTTTTTATTAAGTTAAGAATATCTGGAAGCAGAATATAGAAAAGAATTGAACATTGTTGATATTTAGGGGCCTGAAAGTATAACAGTGATTGCTTTTTACAAACTAAAGCTGCTATGTTTGTCTCGATACTTCAATTAAAAGTACATGTTGTTGTAAAATTGATAGTTCTCTGTTTGATTAAACGTGTCAGCACAATCTTACTAACCGATTTCTCAATCTTATCTTTGTGTTGAAATTCCCTCATTCTATAGTTTATATGGCCTCCCTTACCTTACTGCTGCCACAGAGTATCAATATATTTATAGTCTGCTTCCAGAATGCTTTTCAGGATCCTGAAAAATGTTATCCTTAGTAAATTGTATTTTCGAAAATGCATAAAAATAGTTAATTTCTATCAAAAATGCTTTTGATGTTTTTTATGTAAGTGAAATTGTATAAAATATTAATTTCTAGAATAAGCTTACAAATGGTCTAAATTATTAATTGATAAACCAGTGCTAAATTTACGAAGGTACGATTATTGTTCGTATTATTGTACAAAAACAATGTTATTAATAAATGGTTATATTAAACTGTGTTTTTCCTTTGACTAATATTAAGTATGAATATAATTACCTACCTATGTATATTCATGGCTACAAATCCCATAATATTGTAGCAAAGCATCAGAATAAAACATTCCTCAGGAAATTTTGGAAGTTATGTGGAAAAAAAGTAGAATGTTTGGTAATAAATCACCAGCCACATCGCCGATCAATCACTGAAAACTCTGATACCCTTAGTCGCCTCATACGACACCCACGGGAAGAATTCAGTGTTATTTTAAGCGTACACAAATAAAACGTGAAAAATAATGGCAATTTACCATAGATATTCACTGTACTTACCTGCACTTAGCAGATATGATGAATAGACTTATTAACTATCCCTGGCAACTCCAAAATGATTGAATGCATCCAATACAATATCTCAATATAAAAAATTGAGACTCAGATTTTTTTAGTCAGTCAGACACATTTGAAAAATCCTACTTCAAAAAGCAATAAATACATATTTAAATAGTAATGTTCGTACTTATCTATTTTATTAATCTATACTTATAATAAATCTGTAGAGAGGTCAATTCTGTACATGAAATATATTTTCAAAATAACTATCAGGTGGTGATTAGGGATCGATACTGATGCCAAAAATGCAATCAGTAAAATTTTTGTCTGTCTGTCTGTCGGTTTGTATGTTCCTTATGGGAACAAAAACTACTCGACGGATTTTGACGAAACTTGGTACAATTATTCTCCATACTCCTGGGCAGGTTTTTGTGTACTTTCCAGCAGAGTAGTAAAGGGAAATTTTGGGAAAACGGGAGAAGTTAATACATTTTTTAAGCTTCCGTCGCGTGTGCAGCCTTAATGGTAAAACTTACATAGAAATCATGTATGACAGAAATATTCTTCATAAAATTATCTAAAAAAAATCTGCAACAGTTTATGTCTATCTTTTACGGTTGACTCACAATAACACGTGTAATTCCTGATAGCTTAGCAGTTCGGAACATTCTGATTATATTTGTTTACTCTTACGTTTGTAAACCTCTCACTCATCCCTAATTTAAAAAAGGTAACATTATTACCTATTCAATAAAAAAAAAATCATAGAAATCGGTAGAGAAACACCGAAATTATACATAAAACAAGCCATCGCGCCCGTGACCAAAACCGAATCGTTACTAATTTACATATAACATATGGCGCCAGTAGTTACATCCTACAACACGTAATGATTTATTTTTTAGATTGTTATAAATACTTCATAGCGTTTTATTCCAAAATTTGCTAACGGAAATACTGAACCGTTCATTAAAGCGCATTAAAAATCACCAAACTACACTGTTTAGGGAGTGCTATAAATATAATATATTGAAAACATTGCGCTGAATTTCACAATGCTTGAGCAGTGACTAAAGAAAGAAACCTCAGATATTTAAAAAACAACGCTACCCGTGCGAAGCTGGGACGATCCACTAGTAGTGTTAATAATAAACAGCTTTGAATAACGGTAACCCATAGATGTGCTAATAGAAACCCGTTTTTAGTACATCTATGTGGTAACCCAATTCATCCCGCGGGTTTCGTAAAGGGCTACCCGCTTTTATCATATACAGGGTGTCCCGGGACGCGATGTCAAGCCGGCGCCGGGTGGTACATTATACCAGTTATATTCAGACCATTCAAAAAAAGAAACGGAAAAAGTTTCACCCTGTGATGCGTTTTTCCTTCCCATTTCTACAAATTTCCACTTTTTTGTTATTTTTGTTTTGTTTCGTAACCCTGAGTAATGCTCCTGTAGCTAGCTGTCTAAAACTTTTACTCAATTGCTCTAACTTTGAAAGAAAATTACAAATCATTCCCAGATCAAGAGAGAAATTTACTTTCTCGTTCAATTTCAACTCACTTTCCTGAAAAAAAAGTGCTACACTGGTTGGGCAAGTAACTTTAAAAGTTAGGGAATTTAATAAGGATTCCAAAATGGTATGACAGTTGCTACTTTATTTGTTACATTATTATAAAAAAAAATTGTTAACGAAGCCGGGTTTTTATAAAAAAAAATACTTTTTTTTTTGTAATGACGCAGGTACCTTGATCCTACCTTCAGAAATGTATCTTTACATTATATAAGTGTAAGAGAGACGGAGAGAGCTATCTTATGAAGTGTGAGCGGGGCAGATAGTGACGCCGATACAGTGTGAGGATGGTGTGAGGCGAATAGATAGATATTTACTGAGTTAGGACCTAGTTTGTGTTACCATAGCACTAATTTTAAGTCTAAAAATATTGTTTTTTTTTCACTTTATGTATTGTTTTTCATATTGTATGTGGTGTTATGTTAACATAAATAAACGAGTTATCTATCTATCTATCTATATTTTTTGGATGGTAATAATTTTCAAAATATAAGACATCGTTTTTTTTTTCATTATTTTTCTGGTTCCGGCTCCGGCTTGACGTCGCGTCCCGGGACACCCTGTATATGGGAGTATACGTATGTAGGGGTTTATCCTTAATCCTTATGATGGATCATACATACATACACATATTCTAACGGCCATAAATCCCAAAAAGGGTACCCAGAGCTTCAGAGCTAGAAACTCCTTTGGAAAGCCACATTTGGAAGATGATAATCAATGATAATTAAATGGATCATCTAGAACGGAGATATTGTCCAAAAAGGATCTAGAAAGTCAGTTTATAGACAAACATACATAGCAATGCAAACGGGATCGGATCCGGAATTTAACGAGCCATCTAGTTTATATTTTTATGCTGTATGGCGCTACGACCGACCGTGTCTCTTAATAGGTGCGTAATGATGACTGAGCGAGCCACGGCCCGAGCCAAGTTTTGTCGGTTTTTGTCAAAGATCAAAAGCGCCTAAGTATGTTTGCCGCGCTCACTCAAGACGTTAGTGTTCTGCCTCGCTTATTCGTGGCGTGTTAGTTGAGCCGACTTAATAAAAACGTAGTGGCTGCGACAGCTTTCCGAATGTGCGGCCTCATAGTGGGTTTGAGCAAACTATACGCACGCGCGGTCTCTGTTCAAGTACAAGTAAAACTGAGCGTCGTGCGTGCCTCAGCCTCAACGTGGTTCGGCCTTGCCGCGCGAGGAAGAAAACTTACAGACCGAGGCGGCCTCGCTCAATCATTACGATAACAATTATTTCCCTCGCGCGGCAAGTCCGAGCCACGGCGAGGCTGAGGCACGCACGACGCTCAGTTTTACTTGTACTTGAACAGTGACCGTCCAACTAACACACAACGAATGAGAGAGGCAAAACACTAACATTTTGATTGAGCGCGGCAAACGTACTGAGGCGCTTTTGATCTTTGATTAAAACCGATAACTCTTGGCTCGGTCCGCGGAACGCTCGGGCGAGGCAGCGCGAGCGTTTGCCGCGGGCGCGGCACGTCCTGACTGACCGAAGCTTTGCCTCGCGAGGCGACTCGCTCAGTCAGTAAGCACCTATTGCTTAGTCCATGCTGTCGCTTAGTGAAGTGAATACATCAAGCATCCAATTTAAGATGGTCTCTAGTCAAAAATACAACCAACTAATTAGCAAAATCTTTATTCCTACAATAAATTATCAATCACTTAATTAACTATTAATACTATTTCTAAGGCAAAATGATTATACTACTGAGGTAACATTAACTTCAAAGGCATTAGCATATTCTCAATATGTTGTTAGTAAATTACTAAGTACAGAGATTCAAACTCACAAGACTGACAATTTCTAACTGAAAGTATATTTGAGAACACAAAATAAAATCTCCAAACGGCAATTAAGTATCTTATTAAGAACAAGTTTGATACTATACCCACTTAACGTGGTATACAGGATGCTCTGGCGCTGTCAGTCTTAATTTTATAAGTTTTCTGTGGCTTCGAGACCAATATTCTACAATTTCTGAGTAACAATATTCATAAATTTTTTTTTATAATATAATTAGTCATTTTCAGAAGGGCAAGCACGAGCGGTGTTTAAACTAGTTATCGCGTGGGATAAAGCAGCTCTCTTACGCACTTACTTACTATCGTATACTGCCATCTCATTCTAACCGTTATCATGTCGATAAAATAGCGCTCGTGCTTGCCCTTCAGAAGCGGTTACGAAAGTATTGATTAATAAAGCGATTAAGTACTTGGGAGATTATTGAAATCTTGTTAGTTTTAAATAACACATTGTAAGTTTCAAATAAGCCATTGTTGAAACATATAAAAAGAAACATTAATAGATCTGACTTAATGAAAAAGTTTATAACTCGTATATATTACAATCGGTTTTTTTCTTCACACACAAAAATGAGGACCAGTTTTAAAAGAAATAAAGTTCTTAATGATAATTTTACATACAACAGAGTAAAAACAATTCATATTTATATCTCTTTTACTCCTTGGCAGTAGTTTAGTATGGCGTCTACGATTCTATACAACTCGCAATCAGCACTACATGGCATTATAACGACATAGCAAAAGATATTAAAAATAGTTTCCTTTATCATTAATATTCAATTGTACTCTGATCTTGCAATTGGGCAATAATTTATCTTAATTAGAAATCATATACTTCGAGTGTAATTAACTGCATGAAGGTTTTCAAGTTCTAAATTTTTATGAACTATTTGTTTTAGCTGTAACCCAAACAGCACTCAATCAGTAAAAGTAAAAAAGTATATTTATTAAAACGGCGTAAATTACAATTGGCGGTCTTATAACTAAAAGGGATCCAACAACATGGTATAACAGATAGCTATGCGTTAATCTACACAATCTATATAAACAATTCGGTATGCAAAGTTTTATAAAAGTGATGCTGATTACAAAACCATTTCGAGATATTAGGTTTGTAAACAATATTTTCTTGAAATTAAATCAAATAAAGTTATGATGAATGACCTTTATTGGATCAAAAAACTGTAACAGTATTTGACCTTCAATGTTATTTCAAAGAAATTTCTTTTTTGCAGTTTATTAATAGAATATCGAAAATCATAAATTTATTTAATATAATATTGTAACAATATCATTTGAGATCACTAATTCGTGAAATGTTTTGTAATCAGTTACATTTTTATTTAAAATTTCGCTTGATTTGCATGTGGCTACGTGGTTTTGTTGCTCGATGACGTCATTAAGAGAACAAATTGAACAATCTTTAAAAAAACATAACTTTATAATTACTCATTTTAAATGAAAAACATTCAAATTAGTCTTTTATTTTCGTGTTTGCTATCAAATAAAAATATTTAATAAATACCAAAAAAAACTTTGCATACCGAATTGTCTAGTTCTAATTATTATTATACCTCATAAACACATGTCAGGGCGATTAGGAGAAATATTGAGAGAATCGAATACATCATAAACCTGAATTGAACCACTAGACCTACAAAGTGCAAATTACGAGTACATATTATCTTTTCCTATGATATGGATGTCTTCTTTTAAAAGAACTAGCAGATTTGTACGTTGGCTGGTGTAGTTTCGTCTGGTATTGCGCTATAAGGGGCGGTCCAGTACTGACTTCTTTGTTCACAACGAATTCTTCTTCTTCTTTCGTATTCTCCATCATTTTCAGCTTAGCTTCTATAGATTGTATGGCTGTTTTCTTGCTGAGTTTGGATTCTGTTAAGTTGTTAGCAGCTAGTGCCGGTATGCCGAGTTCTGGCTTTGGTTTTATTTGATCGTCCTGGAAATCACAAAAACATTTTATATTGATGGATTTAAATGAAGCTAGAGAGGTTTGCCAGGATCGTATATAATGGCGATCGTTAGTCCCGACCTACCTATACCTATATTGATGTAATTAAGTAGTGTATTCATACTTTTTAAGGGATAAGTTTACGATGCCGGTGGTACCTCAACCAAGAAACCAAATATCACACGTCAGAATTAGTAGCTACATTTATGAGAATTTAAATAAAATAAAAAAATAATAAAAATCATTTATTTCAGGCTAGTAGCCCATATTTAGCCATTACATACAACACAAAATGAAAACTACAAAATACAAATAAATGAAAATTATAAAAACATGTCAATTAAAAGTTATGTCCCAAAGAATAAAATCAAAATAATAAAAATCAATAAAAAAGAAAATTCATTGTTATGAATGAAAATAGTTGTGAATGACAAACTTTCATATCATAACTTCTGCAGAAGTCTGATTGTGCATTCAGCTTTTAAAAATTCAGAAATGCAACATTAGTCCACATTCGAGTGAGCAGACTTGATTCTCACTATATTAATTTCTATTGCGTTTGAAAACTAACGCCAACAAAGCAACCTCTTAACTTCTTACTTCCAAAAGTTGCTTAGAAATTATAAGCTTTAGTTATTTTTGCCGGACGAAAAAGGCTTACGTACCACGAATCTATCTTGACGATATATGTACCCTATACATTACTTTTCTTGTTTATCCCTTGTTAGGTTGCAGTTTTAAACTTTTTAAGATTCTATTTTTAATAAAGAAATATATTCAAACTCACCACATTCTTAGCAAATTTCACAGATATCTTCTTAGATCCAAGAAGCTGTCCATTCAAAGAGCTCATTGCCTTCAAAGCGTCCTGCCTCACCTTGTAGGTGACGAAGGCAAAGCCGCGGGACTGGCCTGCGTTGGGGCCGCTCCGGTGTACAAGCATGTCAAACTTCTCGATGTTGCCGTAGGCGCGGACAAGTTTCAATAGTTGATACCGATAGGAACAAAGGAACTTGTTTAATTTACATTTTTAATACCAAGCTAAAGAGCAGAGGAGTACTCTGATTTGATTTTAGATCTGCGAATGGACCCCTGATTACAGATTTATGTGACTGCCGATGGTATGTTAAGTTGCAATATTATTGCTATCACAACTGCGACATAATCGCTGGTCACAAAGTTTTTAATCAAAGGATTGATTTATTGTAAGTGGCAAGATGGTTGCCACCATTATTTCAAATATATTTCAAGTTAGTTAAGACTGCTTGTCCACTGCTGAGAACCAGAGATTAAATGCAATGCTGTTGAGTATTTTTTCTTGCTTCGTTTGACAACTATTCTAAAAGTCATACATATTTGACTTTAAAGATACCCAGATTATTCTTTTCTTCAGCATGCCTTGTAGCATTATTAAGGGTGTAAAAACTTAAGTGAAATAGGTGATCTGACTATCATTTAGGCATACATTATAAATATACAAAAGTAACACTGTCACTTTTAAAAACTTTGGGTTTGACTGAATCTAATTGATTCTGATTAAAAGATAAGCTACTGTCTAGTGGGGACATTAAAACAATTCAGCGACCTGTTTGACTCGAAGATCCATAAGTTGAGAACGTCATTAACACAATATATTAATGCTGCAGTGTCCAGTCAAATTACAGCAGTTACTGACTCTTTGAAGACTGAATTTACAGTCACCACGGACTTTTTAGCTGCGGAACAAAATGATTGCAAAAGAGAAATTAATGCGACTAACAACAAAATTTCCGCTCTAGAAGCCCAGAACAATAAGCTTCAAGCCGACATAAGAAGCCTAGAGAACCGTTTAATCGCCGCTGAAAAACACTCTCGCAGTCTAAACATAGAAATTCATGGCATACCGGAGAAATGCAACGAGGATCTAGCTCAATTGGTTAAATCTTTAGCCAATCTTATTAGCGTGCCGATCACCGAAAACGATATCCGGGCGTGCCGCCGTATAGCCAAGTTAGACTCCAAATCGGCCCGTCCCCGTACAGTACTCCTGACACTACCTTCGGAGCGCTTCCGCGACAACATAATTTCGGGGGTTCGTCGCTACAACAACAGTCACCCGGACGATCTTTTGAACTCAGGACACATCGGAGCAACAGGAGATGTATCAAGAATATTCGTGTCTGAACATCTATCTCCCGAAATGAAACATGTTCACGCATTGGCAAGAAAATACGCAAATGATAATAATTATAAATATGTTTGGGTTAAATATGGAAAAGTCTATTTGAGAAAAGACGAAAAGGCACCTGCTTTGTTAATTAAGGATAGAAATAGTTTTTCTCATTTAAATTAATTTTATTTGTTTAATTCGATTTTAATATTAATTTATATTCGTAATGATATTTGGATGATTCTAATGTGATATATAATGAAATTATTTTATCAAAATGTTAATAGGTTAAGGTCGAAACTAAATAACGTATTCTTAAATGTATTAAATGAAAATTACGACATTATTTGTTTATGTGAAACTAATTTGGATAGCGGAATTAATAGTAGCGAACTGATAGACGACAGGTACGTGGTTCTTCGACGAGATCGCGAATCTACTTCGTCTTCCAAATCCTCAGGAGGGGGTATATTGATAGCCATAAAAAAGAACATTAGTTTCTCTCGTTGTCAACATTGGGAGAGTGAGTTTGAGGATATGTGGGTTACAATCTACGAACCAACCTTAAACATTTACTTTATTGTGTGTCTTGTTTATCTTCCACCGGACTTATCATTAGACAAGTATAAAAGATGGCTTTTATTGTGCACAGATAATTTAATACAATGTCAAAATGCCCACAGTAAAACTATAGTTCTCGGTGATTTTAACCTTCCCAGCCTAACATGGGTACCTAACCCAAAGTCACACGGCATGTCGATGAACAGCTCAAACTCAGATTCTAGGTCACTAATGCTACAACAATTAATGTGCCTCGGCCACTTAAATCAGTATAATCATATATCAAATCAAAATAGCCGAACATTGGACTTATACTTGAGCGACTATGAGCATTTACTATTAACGGAATGTACCGGTATTTCAAAACTCGATCTTCATCATCCAGCCTTCGAAGTTGACATCTTTAGTGGCCCGAAACCTCTTAAACCGATATCTAAGAAAATTTTGAACTACAGAAAATGTAATATTCCCAACTGCAATTCATCCATACAGGCGGTTCAGTGGTCCGAAGTCCTTGATGGTGACGATATCGATAGTATCACTGAAGAGTTTTACTCTGTTTTAAACTCAATAATTAGTAAAAATTGCCCTTTGAAAAGAATAAACAATAATTCTTACCCTATATGGTTTTCAGAGTCACTGAAACAATGCATCGAAGCTAAACATAAGACACATAGGCGATTTAAAAGATACGGTAATCCTCGCGACTATGACGAATTCTCCTTACTTCGTGCACGGGCGAAACAATTAATTAGGGACTGTTATTCAGATTATATAGACAATATTGAATCTTCGCTATTTAAAAATAATAAGTTATTCTTTTCTTTTGTCAAATCGAAAAAATGTAATCCTACCATCCCAGATACTATGTTTCTCGGAAATACACGTAAAAGTGGAGCGAAAGATGTTTGCGATCTCTTCGCTGATTTTTTCGCTTCTGTTTACGTAAAAGACGACAAACTCCCCCCGATTAACTTTCACGATATAAAGTCTAACATAACTTTGTCCGAGTTTTCAGTATCGCAGAGTGATATCGCACTAAGGCTTTCACAGATAAACGAAAACAAAGGGGCTGGTCCCGATGGCATCCCGCCGACGTTTGTGAAGTCTTGTGCTGAAACTCTTTCATATCCCCTAGCTATAATATTTAATAAAAGCCTTAAGAAAGGGTGCTTCCCGTCTCAGTGGAAAAAGGCTTTTATTGTTCCTATTCTTAAATCTGGAAGTACAAATGATTGTTCTAATTATAGGCCAATAAGTATTTTATCATGCTTCTCGAAGGTATTTTAGTCGTTCGTGTTCGATGCACTTAGTTTTCACATGAAACCCTTTTTGGTTCCAGAACAGCACGGTTTTGTGAGTGGGAAGTCTACTGTGACCAACCTCATGGAATACACCAATTATATATACAAAGCTTTCAGTGAACGTGCTCAGGTTGACACAGTATACACCGACTTCATGAAAGCCTTCGACAAGCTTATGCACCCAATCATTCATGTTAAACTGGAAGCTTACGGTATCCATGGTAATTTGCTTAGGTGGTTGAAATCCTATTTACGAAATCGGACTCAATTGGTTGCGCTGAAGGGTTATTTTTCAAGGTCTATACATGTTACGTCTGGAATTCCTCAGGGATCTTTGTTAGGCCCACTGCTCTTCAACATCTTCATCAATGATCTTGTCAGCCAGCTCTATAACCCGTGTTTGTTATACGCTGACGACTTAAAAATATTTAGAACAGTGCGCACACCTGAAGACTGTTATAGTTTACAAGGAGATTTAGATACCCTGAGCAATTGGTGCCGTCGGAATCACATGACACTAAACGTGGCCAAGTGTTTTGCAATCTCTTTTTCATTGAGACGGGAACGTATATTGCATGACTACAGGATTGGGCAGATAACAATTGAAAGGAAAACAGTAGCTAAAGACCTTGGCGTTCTGGTGGATGAAAGGTTAACATTCACTGAGCACTGTTCCTACGTCGTTAAGAAATGTTATAGCCTTTTAGGGTTCTTATCCAGAATAACAAAAGATTTCAAAAACCCCTCTAGCTTAATAGCTCTTTTTAAATCTTTAGTCCTTAGTAATGTTGAATATGCTTGTATAATATGGTCACCGATATACAACATACATATCAACAATATAGAATCCATCCAAAAACGCTTCACTAGGATCTTGGCTACTCGCGCGGGATTGAGGAGAGCACTGAGCTCTTACGAGGCTAGATGCAACCATTTTAATCTGCACCCATTGCTAGCGCGCAGACAGTTGCAGGACTTAGTGACTCTGCACAAAGTTATAAATGGTTTGATGAGCACATCCATCCTCGAGTGCATCTGTTTCAATGTTCCACAACGAACGCTTAGGAATTCTCGACCATTTTTAGTTCCCATAATGAAAACAAATATCACCGCCAACAACCCTGTCCATAGAATGTGCCAGTTGTATAACTCTTTGTGTGCTAGCCAAGAAGATGTCGATAGCGCCCCTGACGTCTATCACAATTCGCTATGTAATTTCCGCAAAAAATGCTTAAATTTATGTGTTTCACTATAATTATCTCTTCTGTTCTGTCATGTTAAATTAATTTATTATTATTATTATTGTTTTAGTCATTTAATTATGTTGTCTTATTTTTTATTTTTTATTATTTCTGTCATTTATTTTCTCATAGAAAATAATTTCATGTACTGTTCATTACATTATCTTTTCACATTATTTCATAATTATGTACAATGTTATAGATTTTAAATATTACTTTATTAAATTTATCAAAATCTCACAAAGCAAGTCATGCTGTGTACACAGTTAAGGTGCTTTTACTGAAAATTTATGTTTTTTGAAAAGCCATTATGTATATTAATGTAATTGTACTGTTTGTGTGCCTTAAGTTAAATAAATAAATAAATAACTAGACTCAAAGATTCAATCATTCAGGTAATTCTTCATAACTGTGACTATATTCTTTCATAACCTATTGTCTAATTTCTTCTATCAGTACTAATTACACACATACATTAATTCCTAGATACGAGGTAGCTGCAGCTTACGAACACCCATGGAAAGAAACAGCGTAGTATTATCCAAACCAACACCACACAATAATAATTAATTAATTACACCAAATCTCTGGATTATCACAATCTTCTTAGCATAGTAAGTCAAACCAGTCAAATATCAACTTATATAATTATAATAAATACATACTCGGTTATCCGAAGATCCAAGTTCCCCACCCATAATCTCCTCTCAGCATGCCCATTGCTGGGAGATGGGTCCAATCGCACTGGCAGCTGAAATGATTAATATTATATCTATAAGAAAAAAAATATATAACAGAACACTAAAATAACAATGAATGTCTTTCAAGTAGTAATTAAAGTTTCGACTACCCAGATGAATCAGATATCCAAAAGTGTAGCAAATACAGAGAGAAGGAAATCGTTATAATACAATTAAAAGACCACTACTTCTAATACACTTTTTAAACTCTCACGGATTGTAGACATTATATATAATATTCGGGATTAACCAACAAATATTTTTTAAATCACTTACGAGATATGTTTACCTGAAGTTTTGGCACACCTACTAGTGTCATGGTCACGGGCTGACTGACCCAGCATCCCAATTATTATATATAATACACTACTTTTAATGTTCACAAATCCTGAGTGAGCCCAACACTAATGTGTCTTTTCTTAAGTCATAAATGTGGTTTGTTCGTCAAGTTCAAATATCATAAAACATCATAAGGAAAATCATATGGCTAAGTCATGAAACAATGTTATCACAAAGATGCTGTCAAGGCAAAAGTACACACACTGAATCCCAGGTGACAAAAATTACACAATATGTTAGTACATCTGCCAGACTTTTTCCTTCACAGCATGAATGTTGTGAAAGAAATAATCTTCTCTCATAATTTTCTCATCATTTATATAAGGCAGCACTGGGCCTCCCACATAGAAATAAAGGGCAAATAGGAATTTATGATTTTGTAGATGAATAGATAATTACTCACCGTACCATCCATGGCTTCACCATTAATCTAATATGTACTTCATCACCAGTAAATCAGATATTTCTGAACAAGTAACTCTCTACTACGAGTAAAATTATGGTGATTTTATGTTCCGAACCTGTACCTATAACTGAAAGATACTGCTACCCGAAAAAAGAAGACCGAATATCGTGTCACTATAAATTTAATTTAATGATTTGATTTTACTTCTAAATTATTGAAAGCGAGAATAAAATAACAATAACATATGTTTTTTGGTTTTTTTTTTATTGTTTTTGAGTGCGTCAGTCAACCCACGAACGAATGAAAATACTAGAACTAGATGGGCCAAATTGGATCGAGGGTTTTGGATGTCTACTCCTTGTTCAGATATTTTAAACGCTCTCGGCGCGTCGTTGTCTTGAAACGCAAGAATCGGAACGCACTCTATACACTCTTACTTATTATGACATTGACATATGTTTGTTTTGACTTTGACAATGGACAATTATAATTTTTATTTTGGACACAAACTATATAGAGATTACTACGTAATCAGACTACCCACTGCCGTAGCTATCGACAAGACTTTAGTCTTTGACGTGTACACCTTTGCTTTTGGCATGTTTTGTTTTTATTTTAACGAAAGAATGACTAAATGGCTCTCCAATGCGTTATAGTGGTAAGTTATGCCAGCTGCGAACTAGAGGGACCACATAGGCCCTTGGAGGAAAACAAAAGTGCTTATTTCTTACATAAATTCATATACTCACGGCCATAAATACCAAAAAGCGGTAGCTAGAGCTTCAGAAAAAGAAATTCCTCAGCCACTTTTGGAAATTAAGTGGGAAAACGATTGTAAAAAGAAAGTTTGTGACGGGTCTCCAATAACTTCACCCGAAAACCACTTAAATAGTCGTAATACCGTTAGCCGCCTCTTAAAAGCACCCACGGGAGGAAATGGGGTAGTGCTATTCTAAGCTGACACTACACAGCCGGATTTATAGCCGTGAGTATATAATATAATATAATATATATACGGACATATTATACACAGATCAAGTTAGCCCCAAACTAAGTAAGACTTGTATTATGGGATACTAACTCAACGATATATTTAATATTATACAATACACATATAAATAACATCCAAGACTAAGAAACAACATTTACGCTCATCACATAAATGATGCCCTCAGCGGGGATCGAACCCGCAACCTCCGGACCGAGAAGCTAGTCACCTATCCACTCAGCCACGGCTGTCGTCAAATTTGTATGTATGTATGTTATTTATTCCACTACAAGCTTTTTGCCCACGACTTCGTCCGCTTGGACTTTATTTTTTGCATCCGATTTCCATCCAAAATAGTTTTCAGTTCAGTAGTTGAGGTGTTAAGATGGAATGTAGTCGCAACATACATTACATTAAATTATACGTACTTGCTTTGCAGTCAGAAAATATATACATATAAAGAAACAAAATGTGCACTCATTATAAAATAAATAGAACATAATGATAATTATAAGTAGGGTCGAAGAGTGTACCGGACTATTTTTAGTGCCATAGGTTCTTACACATCCAACATTTTTATGCATACGACAAAGATTACCTTCCTTGAGTTAGTTTTGGTTTATATTTAAACATCTAGGATTTATGACTCACTCAACACTATAGGCTGCATAGTTTATATCTTACCCTGTTCTAAAATGAAACAAGGATAAAAACAAATAATACTGTCAGTATCAATCTACCCCATATCTACCCTAAGGTCAAAAACAAACTAAAGGAGTCATAAGGCCGTGATTTTGGATTTGGGTTGTGTTGTGTTGTGTTAGTGTAAGTAAAATATTGCGAATTGGTACTAAAGCCCTATTATGAGGAAAATCAACGGGAAAATTCCTGGTCTATTACCACCACCGCCTAAGACAGAAATAGATGGTAAAATAACTGATTTATCAACGAAATCTATTCCTGAACTAATGGAACTCCGAGATCGACAGCTAAATTTATTGAACCACACTACTTTTATAAATAAACTTGCTGATAAAGGTAGTAAATTGCGTCAATTTCTTAATAAGATACTGGAAGAACTTAAATTAAAACAGGATGCAGAAGATCCTAGCAATTTATTAAATAACCTAAAAATCAATGATATTGATAAAGAATCTATTCAAAATGTCGAATGGGAGGGGACTATCAAATCAAAAAGAGACGTTTGTCTAGACTCTGATGACGATAGTGATCCTGAAGATGTTATGCACATACTCAGTCAAACTACAAAGCAAGAAAAAGTTATCAAGATTGTTCAAGACAGTCCCAAGATTACAGTAGAAGACTTAAAAGAAATTGGTGAAATACCACATATAAAATACTTAGTCAATAAAACTGAACACAATCCAAACTCTAAACATACAAATGAGTTTAAACCATATAAAACAACTAAATCTGATGTACATAACCCTGAGAAAGAAATGATTAGAAAAAAGGGTAAATTTTGGGAAGTGACAGCAGCAACACCTCCTCCAATAAAGCATGGTCCTGTTAAAACTCTCTCACTCCAAGAGTCCCTGCAGTTACAGAGAGATTATAATAAAAATTTAAAGGAAATTGAAGCTCGACATGCTGCAGAGAAATTGCAGAGTAGAGTTTCTATAAAAATTGGAGATTTGCCACAAGATATGTCTAAATTTGGTGCTTATAGAGATGAAAACAGTGAATCAGATTCTGATGATACAGAAGTAGCGTCTGAGGAAGAAGTAATTGATGAAGAGCCTGATAAAGGTGGAGTCACATTTACAGTCATGAGTTAATGGATTTTCCTGAATCATCTTACAGAAGTATAGTTATTTATATTTGTATCTGATATTTGGGGAATTAGAAGAAGAAGAAGAAAAAACGTTCATTTGTTGCCAGTCGCACATGATTACCATTATAAATGGTTTATTCTGACTCACAAACTCTAAAAATCTGGATTAGCCTAGTACAAGCTGTTTGATTACCACAATATGATTGGATTTTGATGTGCTAAAAAAATGAAAAGTTTTATTACTTAAATTAGTTTAACATTTTCTATCTCTGTAATTTAGCAAATAATTCATTCAGTAAAGCAGATTTAAAGATATTAAAACTTTGTTTAAAATATGGACAAGTACAAATTAAAATAATCTAACTTTGCAATGTTGATGATGAAGGATGTTGTTATTTTATATAAGTGATGAATTACCCTGTCAAAACATAATGTTTCTTAAGTTTACAAAGTGATATTAGCATATAAACCTTGTTAAAACTAGTTTATTCTTTACTAATAAACAATTTAAACCTTATAAGTTTTTCTTTTTCTAACAATATCCCACACAATATGTTTAAGGGGAAAAAATAATTATATCCTATTTAAGACATGTATCCAAGTTTTATCAATTTCATACCACTTTCGTTCGCGGCCTCATAATTTGGTATACGGGCCGTTTTCAAAAAAAATGGCTCGTTACTTAAGTGGAAGCAAAAAATATAATACGCAAAATCTGCACAACATTGATGATAAACTCGAAGATTATTAAATATATTATCTAAATTTAATAAATAAAACATACATTTATTATAAAATTTAACGAAGAAATTAATCTATTTTCAAAAGTAGTCTTTGATTCTTTCCATTAAGTAACTTTTTGGTTTGGGGTTTATACAAACAATACATTGTTTTTTTTTTATATTTATTTATTTATTAATTAAAATAATCAAACCTTGTTTTTAAATTAGTATAAATCTTAAAATATATCACAAACATTGCTGAGAATTTTTCAGTTAAACATCCGTTACGTCACTTTGTGCCAGTAACAGTATAACAAAATATCTTATTCTAAGTTTAATAGTCAAGTTAACGACATTTTGAGGTAAAACAAAGTAAAGTTTATATAATCTTAACAATAATGTAGCGCTTAAACTACTATAAACTAATATAATTTAAAGAAAACTTAAATTTTAAATCACATTTTAATAGGACAGTTACTTAGGTGGAACACAATGTTACTAATAGGAATATATAAGGCTACGTGTACTATGTACGTTATAATTAATAAAAATCATAGTCAGTCATTAGATAGATAAGCGTTTATTCAGCAACATGCTTACAATAGGCTATTTGACTGTAATATAAATAAAAGAACACACAGTAGTAGTTGGCATATTATTTACTTTGGACGACATAAAAGATAAAAAAAATATTTCCCTCTTTTTAGTAGAAGTAGGTATAATTTTTTTAAATTACTTTTTATATTTCATTTTTTTAACTTCAGTTGAAGGTAGTAGTAGATTGATACTTGTAACTTGTATTACGATTAAGAACTACTGAATCGATTTTGATAAGAATTGCAGTGTACCTATGTATGAACTGAAAAAGAATATTGAATAGACGTAGCAAACGTAGTAAACGTTAAGCAAAGACAAATATTGCTCTAATATACACAATATATATTTTTAACTCTCTCAAAAACTAATTAACTCATTTTGATGAAACTTGAGCTGTTCTCTAATACGAGTATACCTTGTTCAAAAAACTAAAAACTAATCACATTGTTCACTACACACACACACACATACACCAATGATCCATATTTATCTCTTAGAGTATACCTCGTTAAACAAAAAAAGAATTTCTAAAATCCGACTTTTACTTTAGGAGATATGAGCGGACAAACATACATACAAGAAAATTTTCACCAGTATTTAGAAGCTGATATAGACTAACATGTCCAAAAATTGTGCAAATCCGACAATATTACATACACACAGGTCGAATTGATAATCTCCTTTTTTTTGAAGTTGGTTAAAAATATCTCCTTGCAGACACGTCCTTATGATTCCATTAAGTAACGTCCATGGTCCGCCTATATGTAACGTTCCTTAATGGATGTTACGAATCCGAACCTCAAATTATTACTAATTATTGTTTGACTATTAAAAAACAAAAGATTCGTTATTACTTATACAAAAAATTATCAGGGATAACTAAACTGCAACTTCTGATAAGTATGTATATACTAAATTCATTACTTACCAATTAATGGGCCGTTCTTAATGGAACAATTTTTTGGCACTATGTCACCCCAACAAACAACGTAACGAAATGCGGCAATACAAGCCGGAACAAGATGGCGGGACGATTCAAAATAGAATCAATGTTACCATGGCTAAAAAACAATAACCAATAGAAGTTTTTTACCCGTCTTCCTTTTATTTGTAGTGCCAATTTTTATCGTTACTTAGCCGGAAATTCCGCCATTCCAGTTTTAAAGGACAAACTTTAAACTCAGTTTATTAATTCAATAACTATTAACACATATAATATTTACTAAGAAATAAAAAACGAAACAGTTTTGTTTGGACTGAAAACCATACATTATATTTAAAATTATTTTTGGGTCATTTTAATGCGCTGTAAACATAACAGAATGTTAGGTGGACATATAAATTTGCGTGTACCTTTAATACATTTTTGCCAATATTTTATTATAACAGATATATCTTTAGAAATGTATTATATTTAATTATAATAATTAATGCTTTTTCTTTTAGAAATATTTATCTAAATAGTGAAATGTGAAAAGGTTGCTGAGATATTAATTATCAAAGTTGGTGGACAACTCATTTTCGGGGTGCCATTTTTTTTTAAAAACGCTCATACTCATACTAAATGACAATTTACTAGAGTCTAGGAGATGTCGTGATTTGACAGATATGATGTAACAGCAGAGTTCCTAGATGTCCACGATATCCTAATAACACGGGAAGCAAGGGGAACGACCCAATCATACTTACATGAAGTTATGGAAAAGATTTTCTATCAAATAGATGTGTTTCTTTAAAAAAAAACACTTAATATTATCAGTCTCTTACTTTTTAAATAGAACTTAACAAACCCGACAAAATATGGTGTCAGTAGTATTTTGTTGGTGCTCGAAGGTTCTGGAGTGGCGTCCACGTGCCGGACGACGCAGTGTGGGTAGTCCACCCAGCAGGTGGACCGACGAATTGGTGAAAATCGCGGGAAGCCGTTGGATGAGGCCAGCGCAGGACCGGTTGTTATGGAAATCTTTCGGGGAGGCTTATGTCCAGCAGTGGACGTCTTTTGGCCAAATGATGATGATGAGTATTTTAGGTTTCGTCGAAGATATGAATATGGGTTACAAGAATACTCTTTCGTTACCTTCTTACGGTGACACTTTGTAGCCGTCTGTGGTTTCACACGGGTAGCAAGCTTATTATTTCTACAAGATACGAAACATATGGGTTATTAACAGTCCGATAATTAAAAATCTTCTTTATCATTTTAATTTTTGATGCTTACCTCCTACCACCATAATAAATTATTCAAACTTTAAAAAAAAAACATTTATTATAAAGTGAAAAGACAAATCTTTATTTTTGGAACGCCAAATTAACTACTATTAACCCTTATAAGTTTGATTGAACCTATAAGTTTCATCTTATATTTACATTGGTACTCACAAAAGCAGCAAACTATTGATTATGCAGCTCTTGAAAATAATTAAATCATGTTTAAGAACTAAAGAAGTTACGGAAGTTTACAACGAAGACACGCAAAGATAATCTCGCTGTTTTTCCCGAAGACATGAAATATATCTTTATTAGATTTAATCTTTAATACAGCTAATACATACGACGTCCGTGGCCGAGTAGTAAGGTGACTAACTTGTGGATCCAGAGGTCGCGGGTTCGATTCCGCTGATAGTTACATTAATGTCATAAACATAAATGGTGTTTCTTGGTCTTGTATATTATTTTTATATATATAAGCTGTGTACGTCACGATTTAGTACAACCCCGTTACTTCCCATGGGTGATCGTAAGAGGCGACTAAGGGTATATGGGCCTGTTAAGGAATTTTTGGGCGATGCGGTGTGAGACCCCTCGACACCAACCTTTTTTTTTACTATATTTTTCCCCCTCTACTTCCAAAAGTGACTGATATATGGCCGTGAGCATATGTATGCATGTGTTTTATGTAATATTAAATATATCGTTGTGTGAGTATCCTATCCTATACCATGTCCTTTAGTTGTACTTACGTTGGGAATAACTTTATCTTTGTCATATCGTCGTATATATTTTATTTTATCGATAGGTTTCTCCTAAATAGGCGTCCTCTTTTTGGAATTAAAGCCGTGAGGAAGAAGGAGCAAAACTGCTTAGTCATTGTAATGCTACTCCTATTGCATTAGCAAAGAATAATTAACATCTATACAACTTTCTGAGTAAGCATTAATTATTAAAATGTTAAACATTACTACTAATACACAAGTGATAGTGAGTGAATGTTGTAGATTAACATAAAAATGATATCTCGCTTATATTAATGATATAAGAGTGATAATGCAATGCGCGAATGTGGTATCGGCTGCGTGTGCGCATATGCAGTCACTTCCCACCAAACAATGTTTAGCCTCGATCACCGTTGATTGTCAGACGCAGACAGTGACAGTATAGTATTCGCTCGGCATCGGCGCGTGCGCACTGTTATATGGTGAATGGTGTTTAAACACAAGTTTTAACTTTTAAAGTATTTTTTTTATTATGGCACCGTTATCGAAAGTGGTTGGAATTGATGATGACCAGAGGTTCGCTCTCATGAAGGTACAGTCTGCTTCTTCATTCTTTACTAATAGAATGCTTTTTGCATCATTCTTTGTTGTGTTTTTGGCTTTTGTTTTTAATTTACATATATATATCTTTCAACGTAATTCAAAGCAAATCTGGTTTTCTAATTATATGACTAAACTGGTAGTTATACTCCTTGAGAGATAGGCCATGAGAATAATGATCTAATTTAAAAAATACCATCAGCAGTTTCTCCTAAATTGCTTTTAAGCCCTTGTCCCTTTATATATGTAGTTGAACGTAAATAATAAAGTTTTATAAAATATCTAGACACCATGTGTGGTATATGATTCGAAAAACTGTGTTTGTTTATATTTAACTAACTCACACGCAGCTGTGTAGTGTCGGCTTAGAATAGCACTACCCCATTTCTTCCGGTGGGTGTACGTAAGAGGCGACTAACGGTGGGGCTTTTAAGGGATTTTTGGGCGATGCGGTTGGAGACCCATCACCAACAACCTTTTTTTTACCATCTTTTCCCCACTCAACTTTCCAAATGTGGCTGAGGAATTTCTAATTCCTTAGCTCTGGCTACCCCTTCTAGGGATTTATAGCCGTGAGTATATGTATGTATGTATGTAACTCACATGCATACAATATTGTACTCTCGCCATTATTCCCCTTGAGTTAGGCGAACCTAGCAAACCACCCTGAGCACTGATCACTGTCTCTGGTAGTTTGTTCCACACGTCCACAACACGGTTTGGCAAAAAATTTAGTCTCGGATTGCTTATACACGAGGAGTGGGATAGTTTTAGAGAATGTCCTCTCAAGTTCTTATTTTTGTTCATTACAAACATATCTTTTAGTCCTGGTACATTATAGTAGCCCGTCAATATCTTATATGTCTCAATAAGGTCTCCTCGTTTCCTCCGTTCTTCTAGCGTAGTCAGACCAAGTATCGCAAGGCGTTCTTCATATTCCTTGTTCTTTAATCCTGACACCATCTTCGTCGCTCTTCTTTGCACTTTCTCAAGAAGGTCGATGTCTTTTTTGAAGTAAGGACTCCAGATTTGAAATCCGTATTCCAGCAACGGGCGTACATATGCCTTGTATATCTTTAAATATAGTATAAATTTATATGTCCATTGCCTTGACTTTACAAGTTCTCTCTTCTCAATTCCAATGTGCTTTAGTTCTGTACATTTGAAATTATTTAGCAAAATTATTTATTTATCTTGTCATGAAATACAGTTCTTACAGGTCTCACCTAATGCAACTATGTATAATGTAACGATACAATAGTATGCAGTACAATAAAAAACTTTTTTTTACATTTATCAAACCAACTAGTTTATTAATATTTTAACCCAATACAAAATTGATTTATGTAATTTTCTCCATCGTTAGTAGCTACTCAGCTCAGTGGGCAGATCCCTCTGATGAAGCTAGGTATGGGTTCAAATCCAGGTTCAGGCCAATTTTTGACACGATTAGTTTTATGTAATATTGGAGATAGGGTATCCCATGTCAGATCTTCATCTCTTCTGTAGGTTAGGCCTTAGGTTCTCGCGCCAAAGCAGCCATGAAGCTTCCATGGTAAGAAATATCTTGGATATCACCATTACAGCTCATTACGTCCCCACCGATCCTTATACATACATACATATACTCACGGTTATAAATCTCTAAGAGAAATTGGAAATTCCTCAGCCACTTTTGGAAGTCGAGTGGGGAAAAGATGGTAGAATAAAGGTTGTTGGTGATGCGTCTCCAACCGCATCCCCCGAAAATCCCTTAAAAAGCCCCAAGTCCGTTAGTCGCCTCTTACGTACACCCACCGGAAGAAATGGGGTAGTGCTATTCTAAGCCGACACTACACAGCTAAAATCCTTCTCTGGATACGGTAATACGAATACAGTCCACACCAGTACAGGTTGACCGGAATTACCGGCTAAAGTAATCCGGGAGCGAAGGCTTAATGTGTTTTCTGAAGCAAGGTTATGTATATTTTTCGGGTTATTCATTATGCAGGCAACTTGTATAAAAAAACTGCCTTGCAAAAATTTCTTTGACACAAAATTCCAAAATGGATAACTCAACGACGTGATAGCTCAATGGGTAAGAACACCGGTTAACGTGCAAGCGACTAGTGTTCAAATCCCGGGTCGAGCCTACACTAATTTGTCTTTTCTAAAGATATATGTGTGGTTAATTTATCATGGTTGTTAACGGTGAGGGAAAACATCGTGAGGAAACCCACATGGCTGAGTTGCACTTAGTCATGTGACAGTGTATTCGTACAAAACGGCGATAGGTCTGCCCCCTATCACGTGAGTAAACTGTCCATGCAAAACGTGGGTACTCTGAACACCAGGTGACAAAGTCACGTAATGTCCAGAAGTATTATGTATGTATGTTTATGTTATGTTATATTATTTAAAATTTGTTATTTGAGATCTTGCAACTCAGCACTAGCAACTACAAAGCTGTGTCAAAGTTTTGATCTATCATATCATATAGTATGTCTTTTAATAAAAAATATAATAGGTATGTTTGTTTATAATTAACAGTCATCATAATAGAAAACATTATTTAGGGCTTTTAGTTGAATTTCATTTTTTTTATTTTTATAATTTAAGTCAATGATAAAAATGTGTACATATTCGTTTATAAAAGTTTTATCAACATATATATGTTCATTCGAATCATCCGATAGGCAATTGCTTTATCATCCGTTTATCTGAATAATTATGATCGATATTTGAAATTAATGTAGCTAATAATCTTTGTGACTAAAAATACATAATAATAGATAAATTTAATATGAACTCATTATCTTCTATCACTTCTAAACTCGGTTCGGGGGGGTCCTCATAGAGCAAATGCCCCCTGGATTGTATCTACAAAATTATCCTTATTTATCCTCAATTATCCCTAATTATCTACATTATTTATCCTTAGTGACAAGCTATAACTTCTAGATATAATTAAGACTCAGGGTATGATTTAGCATTTAAACACTATTGGTTAACTAGGACCAACTATAACAATATTATATACGACTCCAAAAACAAACAAAACTGTGACAACTATAACTTAATGCAATAAGTTATTATACAACTTAACGAGACCACATCGAGTCTGTAGAAAAACTTGATTATTCTCAGCGAAAGTGAACTTAATACGCAGAGAAAGCAGTCAGCGGCTCAGTGCGTTTATCCATTGCTTTAAACTGAGGCAGAACGAATCTGGTATTTTATATAGCCCAAATATTATAATACATACATACATAAATCCAGGCTATAAATCCCTAGAAGGGGTAGCCAGAGCTTAGGAATTAGAAATTCCTCAGCCACTTTTGGAAGATGCGTGGGGAAAAGATGGTAAAATAAAGGTTGTTGGTGATGGGTCTCCGTCCGCATCGCCCAAAAATTCCTTATAAAGCTCCAATACCGTTAGTCGCCTCTTACGTACACCCACCGGAAGAAATGGGGTAGTGCTATTCTAAGCCGACACTACACTACTAATATAATATTATACTCATAAAGATAGAGCCGTAGAGCCGGGCTTAGAATGTCACTACCCTTGTTACCCCCGGATGTCGTGAGAGGCGACTAAAGGTAGGGACGTTTTTTAGTGGTTTTTGTGCGATGCGGTAGGAGACTATCGATCGCCACTTTGTATCATTATGTACTTTTAAAACACTTTTAATATTGTTTAATTGTTTTTTATTAGATAATTAAATAAAAAGCGTAAACGATGTGCATTAAGCCCGAATACACAACACAACATCGTAGTACAATACCAACTATTCGCATTAAATCTTTTACAAGAATACACAGATGTTTATAAATAAAAACGTATCAAAAGCATTAGCCCGTATTTCCAATGCTAAAATTTATTGCATTGTATTACCTTTCACGCGATGATGGTCGTGATAGTATTTAGTATCTGAATTGCAGTAAGCCAGTTATGCGAACATATTATATTTGTATTAAGTAATACATACATACATACATACACTCACGCCGTTAATTCCCATTGGGGTAGGCAGAGACTATCGATCGCCACTTCGTACGATCCTGGCAAACCTCTCTTGTAAAGTAATAGTGTAATTTTAATTGCTTATTAGGTGATAACGAGAAACCTGAACTTCTCTTTACCGATCAAGGTTTTAAGATTGCGATTTTCCAATATCAAATTTACAAGCTCTTGAGATACCTTCGAATATATAGTACTACGCTTTGCAAATATATTTATTTTTATATAAAAGAACACCTTTCTATTGGGGACACACATACGCATACAAACAAACATATACTCACGGCTATAAATCCCTAGAAGGGGTAGCCAGAGCTTCAGAATCAGAAATTCCACAACCACTTTTGGAAGTTGAGTGAAGAAAATATTTTAAAACAAAGGTTGTTGAAGGAAGGTGATGGTTCTCCAACTGCAACGCTCAAAAATCGGTTAAACAGCCCCAAAACTCTATGACGCCTCTTAAGACACCAACGCGGAAAATTGAGGTAGTGCTATACTCAGCTGTCACTACATAACGATCTCATCGGGTTACACCGATCTTTTAAAATGAAAGTAGTAGTACAGGAAGCAGTTTAATCGTATAAGTCTTTATAACCTTAACCTGCACGGCTAAGCCTTAAGCTGACCTTTGGCAAACTAGTTTAGTTGTTTTTTTAATTTGATATATGAGCAAACTGAGCATATAAATTACTAATTTATATGCTCAGTTTGCGCTTACTATTGCATAAAAAATATCTGGTTCATTGTGAATACAAATAGAAAAGTCTAGAAACACTAACTTAACCCACAAAAAATGCTTCGCCATAGAAACCACCACGGACCATACTACTACTCATACTCTCTATATTTTACATCATATTTTCATATTAATACATACATATACATACATATACTCACGGCTATAATTCCCTAGAAGGGGTAGCCAGAGCCAAGGAATAAGCCTCAATACCCTTAGTCGCCTCTTACGACACCCGTGGGTAGAAAGGGGTAGCGACATTCTAAGCCGGCACTACACGGCATATTAATATACAAACATAACTTCATAAGCATCGGTTCAGACGTTTATATTTTATCTATATTTTAGAATAAAGACTAATACTTGCCAGAATGTCCGCGTTGGAATAAGGAAAAAGATGTGGTAGAAAAATAAAACCGGACTGTTGCGGTCTTAAACAAAAAAAGTTGTGGTAGTTGAATTATTGCGTTTGAAAAACTCTACATTACACCAATAGTATGGCACGAAGCATTTTGCCAATATACCATACATACATACATATAATCACGGCCATAAATCACTAAAAGAAGCTGCCAGAGCTTTAGAACTAGAAACTCCTCAGCCACATTTAGAAGTTGATAAGGGACAAGGTGGTTGGTGATAGGTCTCCAACCGCAATCACCGAAAAACCACTTTTAAAAAGCCCCTTAGTCGCCTCTTTCGACACTTAGAAAGAAGTAGTGACATTCTAAGTCGGCAATACACGGCGAAGATAAATTTGTTACAGTAAAAGCCCGTTTTCTGGTAAATCATAAGTTTGACCAGCGAATTTTAAAATATACTGACAGAAAGGATTTACAAAACAAAAAAACTCTTCGGACTTTTACCACCACCTGAGTTGAGTTGAGTAAATGCTGGGTTTTACCAATGACGGCAGCACCTAATGCAATTATATCATATTATTTAATAACACATGTCAAAAATTATCTGTGTAGTTTCGGCTTAGAATAGAACTACCTCATTTCTTCCGGTGGGTGTACTTAAGAGGCGACTAACGGTATTGGGGGCTTGAAAGGGATTTTTGGGCGATGCGGTTGGAGTTGGAGATCCATCACCAAGAACCTTTATTTCACCATATATTCCCCATGCAACTTCCAAAAGTGGCTGAGGAATTTCTAATACCTTAGCTCTGGCTACCCCTTTCTAGGGACTAATAGCCGTGAGTATATGTGTAGTGTAAAAAAATATGTTTGACCTATACCTATATGCATAAGTGTATTGAATAAACAACCTAAATGATTAAGAACTACTCAAACGTTCTCACCGTACATCCCCGAAGCGGTTGTCGGAGGTACTAATACTTCTGAACATCAAGCGACCTTTTGACCTGGTGTTCAGAGTACCCACGCTTTGCTTGGAAAGTATACTCACGATTTGTCCGAATACACTGTCACATGATTAAGTACAACTCAGCCATGAGGGTTTCCTCACGATGTTTTCACTCACCGTTAACAACCATGATAAATTAACCACACCCATGTCTTTAGAAAAGACAAATTGGTTTAGGCCCAACCCGGGATTTGAACTCTCATCGGCTGAACGATCAGCGGTGTTCTACCCATTGAACTATCACGTCGTCGTAATATAATTTAAACTAGATCAAATAGAGAGTGTGCTCAAAAAAGCAGGCGCCCGAAGTATGAAGAATAAAAGACCATGGATGAAAAGATCGATGGATGTAAACGAAGCCAAAGAGGTTTGCCAGGATCGTAAAAAGCTGCGATCAATAGTCTCTGCCTACCCCAATAGGAGATAAGTATGTTAAACTAGGTCGGCATCGGACTACTCGCTGTCATTGATTGAACGAACGAGCTAAGTGTTTACATACTACCACAGATAATATAATAAAAGTCGACTATATCTCAACTACATCTTTTGAGCGTAGAGGTAACTAAAAACATTTTGTATGAGATGGTATACCATGATACTACTTCTACCACTGAGTCATGCACGCGCTCATTGACATTCACATACATTAAGGTAGATTACAGGGTGATTATTGATAATGCATCAATGTTTTTTTATCCTAGTAGTTAGAACCATCACCTCAGAATGCGTGATCATTGTGCAAAAATTAGATGAAGATCGGTCAAACTGTCTACGGGTTAAATGACAAACGAAATTAATATTTGGGGGTATAAGTATAATGCACCTCGCTCCAATAGTAACTGATATGCTTTTATCATTTTATATTTAAACAAAAATCATTGATAATCATATAAGAACTACAAAACTTTGATAAGAACTATATTACGTGAATTGCATGCTGATACACAGACTATCGTCTAGTTCGGCTGCAATTATCTTTAAAATTGCACTGTAAAGTTAAGCACAGTTTTTGTTTATAAACCATATTATAATTAACTTGTACGCTTTTCTTGAATAAACTATTTGTATTATTTGTATATTGATCTTTGAAAATTTCAATTGAGGTAAATACATAAATTATATTGTAATATGTTCCGCGTTATACAAATGGAACAATGTAGAGTTAAAACGCAATAGTACTAGCAATGATGATGTAGATATTCTTTCATAATAACAGAGAGCGGTGATAAAGCAATGGATCATTAGACGGCACGGCAAGGACGCTGTCTATATTATAGTAGAACATAGTATGTGATATCATGTTATAAGCAGAATGTAGCTACTTATTATACACGTGAGTCACGTGACTCGTTGAATAATTACCCATTCGAGTTCAGTCAAAAGAAAATTCAGTCCGTAAAGGGTTTATAAAGTTTGTATGGAGTGGTAATATAGTTATAGTGTTTTGATAAATTAAATTCGAAAAATAAAGAACGAAGAGGTCATAGTGCGTGCGCCGAAGTAGTTATAATAAGGATCCGTCCAAAACTTTAACTAAAACTTGATCAAAATAGTTCGACGGCTTCGCTATCGTCACAATGTTCAGCAGAGCTTACTTAAATTTAGCAAATGCAATAAAAACCTTTTTAATGCAAGGACTTAAAAGCACATTGCGGTTGAAATTAAGCGAGTTAGGTAAGGGTTTCTCGGTTATTTGTCCTCAATAGTAGGTTCATCACGACATGCGACCCCCTACGACACTTAACAATGTCTACTAGATCATTGCAGCCACTGCAATGTGCCAAATTTGGTTGAAATCCGTCGAGTCGTTCCAGAGAAGTTCATCACAAAAAAGTGCCTACCCGCGTATAAGAGAATTATGTTTTTAAATATAAAACTTTTTTTATTGTATATTAATTGTTTGAATGCTTACTAAACACATTTAATTTTAAATTTGAACCCTGAGTCACTTCTTCTAATATTATGCTCATTATAAATAATGAGGATAAATGTTTAATTATATTTTCTATAAAATGTATTAACAAACGTGATTGACGTAATTTCCCCGTAATCGAGGTACTTAGAAAATGCAATATAGCAATAATAATTTGCTATATTATACCATCGATTACGTACTGTCACTGTTTTAAATTACTATGAGTGACAGTGGTTTTTATTCACATTACCTATCTAACTGTACTAACGGCTATAAATCTTAACGAGTGGTCAGAGCTTCGTCATATGAAATTTCTCACCTGCATTTGGAAATGGTAAAATAAAGGATTATTTTTGACGGATTTCGCGCCTAATCGCCCATCAACCACTAATACACGGTTAGTAGGTACAAATAGTCGCGGAAAGATAACGAACACAGAAACAGAAGCATAAACTCAACTGAGAAGCCGGTTTCTTTTCAGGGATTTACGCATGAAGCAAGAATGCTTAATCTATATTTTCATTGCTTACCTCATTACTGAACAGAATCCTGTCCAAGTCCATATTTATTTTACCTTCAATATTTGATAAAAAGCTGTTAACATACTTTCATATTGACTCTCATTTAAGTGCCCTCGTGAATTTTAAAAAGTAAAGCAAGTGACCTTAGTCTTACGCCCTATTTCTGAATTGAGTATTCCAGCTGAGAACAACTTAAATATCGTTCTGTCGCATTGAAATCTTAACAACTGAATGAGACAAAACGATACTCGTCCTCAGCTAGAATACTCAATTCAGAAATCAGGCGTTAGTCTCTTGCGTACGAGTCTTAAAAAATATTGTAACAAATATAATGATGATTACCAGAAGCTTAGTGAAGGTATAAAAACAGTGAATTGCGGTTGAATGCAAAGTCATAGGCAATAGCCGTATTTCTATTCATATTCTGATGGCGTGTTACTTCACCGCTCAGTATTGAGTAACAAGTGTCATTTTATTCAACATGCCGACAATGCCACTTGGCACTGTTGTGACTGTGAATATATGAAGAGCGTATGGAGCTGTTGACGTAATGTCATTTTACTTATGTTTATTTAATATATAAGTGTTCCAAAGGTTGTCTGGAAGAGATCGCTTTTAGCGATAAGACCGCCGATTGTACCTCACTGTAAACTGTATGATAATTTCTTTTGTAAATTTGTGTTTGATGTACAATAAAGAGTTATTCTATTCTATTCTATAAGTGATTGTTGGGCGATGTGGCTGGTGACTCTTCGACAGCCATCAATTTCAACATCTGTTCTCCACTCAACTTCCAAAAGGGGCGAAAGAATTTCAAATTCTAAACCTTTTTGGGATTAAAAGACTTGCGTTTATATATATGTTTGCTGTAAATTGCTGTTCACTGTTCATTTTAGTATTCTGATGATAACTTCGTTACAATCTCTTATCTCAGCATCTTTTCCTTGCAAACTTTTTCTGCCTATTTTCTACATTATAGTGTTGTTTACTGGAAAGGTTTCTCATTAATTTTACTAGTAATGTTCAACGATTTATGAATAATAAAAAAATGGTCTTACTGATTTTTGATGAGGTAGGATTCTATAAAACTTGGCGGTTACACTAGATAATTTGAGTCCCAATATAATAAACTAATCCTTTGGCTGATGCAACATAATACTAGTTATTATTAAAACACCTTCGATCATATATACCAAAGATGCCGCACTTCATACAAATTCAACGTACAAAAGTGGACCACAAGAATGACAAGACTGTTTGACAATTAAATATTTATTTTTCTACAATTATCGGCCTTACCGCAATTTCTTAAGACCTATTATTTATTGCAAAATCTAGCACGTGACTGTCAGTGAAACAGTGCTTACCATATAAAAAAGCGCTGTTTGGCCGGGCTGTTTTTCTTGCTTTGTTGGTGTATCTTTGGTATATATGATCGAAGTAAAACACTAATAATGTAATATGACGTATATTGATGTCGAACAAATCAGTGTAATTGAAGTGATATAAGAATATTGACCCTATCGATCGCAGTTGTTAAAATAGTGCGCGCGCATGTCCACTTTCTACAACTCTTCCGCAATCAGGCGCCTTTCTCGCCGGTTACGTCGCAACTAGTTAATGGTCAGGTGCGAGTTGCGGGTAAAATAATATATAATAACTAAAATATTTTTAAAAAGTTTTATTTATTTAAGTTTATACAAAGGTTTTTACATAGATATATTTTTTAAATATCCTATCCGAACTAAACTGTACATAAACTCAACATAACATTTTAAAAATAAAAACAATACTCTATTTTTGTGCTAAGGAGAGAAATTAACATTTTGGTGCTCGTATAAGCACACCGTAAGCAGTTTATAATAAGTATATACGAGTACATTAATAGTAATTTAATTTATTTTTATGTTTGGGTATCCGGAGATATTAGTGCCTTAAAATTTAATATTATTTGCTGGATTGTAGCCAATTTCCTAAAAAAATAACCGGCTAGTTCCAAAAATAACTATATGAAATGGATCAAAACCGGAAATTTAAAAAGCTCTAGGCTCAAGACATACGCTAGTTTTTTTTAAGTCGTTAGAGAGAAGTTGTATAACTCGTTTTATAAGGATAACTTATTTAATGTTAGTATATTAAAATATGAAGCAACTAAAAATAATACTTGAATTCTCTAAATCATTATATATTTTTGTAACTTACTTTTTTCTTTCTATGTCGCTGATTACAAAATATGTAAATAAAATATCAATAAATATTATTATCCCTAATTATCAAGGGTCAATTTGATAATGGGTCGCCCACTCGCGCAAATAATAACGCATAATATCGCACATTATTGTTAATTAAAATGAGCATTTATTGCGCAAATTGTTTTTAACAAAGCAATAACATTTTAATGGCTTCTGTTGCATATTATTCAAGGTCGATGAGTGAGGGTCAATGCCATATATCCACTCTAACCAGTTTGCCTATAGAATTTCGAAACTTTCTATAAATATATCCAAAACTAAATTACTAATAAAACATAAATTCATCCACGTTACTTTCATAATTAGTTATTTTTAGTTATTTTTTAATCACTGTGCACAGTGTGTCTGTCATTCCTGCTCTAATAGAAACGTTGACAAATTCGGTATGCAAAGTTTTTTTGGTATTGATTAAATATTTTTATTCGATAGCAAACACGAAAATAAAAGACTAATTTGAATATTTTTAATTTAAAATGATTAATTGCAAAGTTGTGATTTTTTAAAGATTGTTTAACTTTTGTACTTAATGACGTCATCGATCGAAAAAATCACGTAACGACATGCAAATAAAGCGAAATGTTTAGTAAAAATGTTGCTGATTGCAAAACATTTCACGAATTTGTGATCTCAAATGAAATTATTTGGATATTATACTAAACAAACCTATGATTTTTGATATTTTATTAATGAACTGCAAAAACGATTGTCTTTGAAGCAACGCTGAAGGTCAAATACTGTTACAGTATTTTGTTAAAATAACGGTCATCTTAGCTTCGTTTGATTTAATTTCAAGAAAATATGTTTTAAAAACATAATATCTCGAAATGTTTTTGTAATCAGCATCACTTTTGTAAAACTTTGCATACCGAATTACGGTGACTACAAAGTGACTTCACACTATATATAATATTACGAAACGTAATTTAATCTATATTAAATTAGCTCCACTATATATTCTACTCCGAATTCTATGATCTGAACTAACTGCCTTGGCAGCCTCACTCTTTATACCATAAAAAATAAAATTAAGCAGTTGAAGGAAATTAATTTAGATCAGCAGTGGTACAAATACGCTATAATTATGTTGATTTCTATTAATAGGCAGATATCTTAAATGGGTTTCAATATTTAATAACTGCATTAATAGAGTTAATTGCTTTGCATTTGCTTTAGTAATTATATAAACGTTTACTAATAGTTATTTCCAAAAATATCGCTTTTTTATTTGTTTTTTTTTTATATTTTAAATTAATGTAAATTTCACCGTTTCGTGCATATGTCTTCTATTCTAAGCTATCAATCACACCATTTATTTTTTCTGCTTCATTAAAACTAGAAAGAATTCATTTCTGTTGATAAAACCACTCATTGTACTATCTTTAAAGACGTACCTAAAGGTTCGTAAAATTTTATATTATGATTTGCTATGAGACTAAAAATCTAACTTATCTAAAGAACATCCATGTACCTAATATAAGTTTGAAATCACTCAAATTTCAATCAATCAATATTATTTTTATGTCCAGTTAACCTAGCATTGAGGTAAATCCCTGCTTACAAAGCTCTTAAATCAAAACGGACATTGCGAAAAATCAAAGACGTATACAAAAGTATTAGTTAAATATATTAAAGCATGATCCAATAAAAGTAAACCTGATATCCAACATATTAGAGTGTGATTTACTGTTTCAATTTGAACTTTTCTGTGGCTAAAGCCAGTTTTCGAATATTTCCGAGACAGCCTGCTGACGCCTCCTGGAGTACTGCGTCTCGGGAGCCTATGGTCTCCAACAGGAATTTGACTACGCCAGCCTAAAACAAGAATGCGGTGAAAATCTTCTGTGTGCCAATTGTGTTTTATAAATATTTTTTTTACATTTCAAGTATATTATAACCAATTATTTTTTTAAACTAAAAACATTATCATCCCAAGCAGTTTAATGAATAAGGAAATTAATAGAAATTACATCGAAAAGTTATCTTATCTTCCAATATATATTATAATAACTGATTGTATAATTTAGCTGTAAGTATTCCAAACAAATAAAATAAATAAATATATTCGGTTAGGTTAAAAATTTCGCCATTTGGAAAGGGAATCCTTTTTCAACAATAAGTGATTATAAGGGTTTCATTAAGGATACCATGCGCTGATAAATTATTGTATTTGTATAAATAGCCCAATTTATTGATGTCAAACTAATGACAGGTAACTAAATTGCTCGTGCTCGCAGAAATAGAAAGAATAATCGACACACTCACAATTATCTAGTCTCATGTTCACGTTTTTTCAATTACTGGTCTATTATGAAGATTAGAGTAATGAATTAATGTGAGTCGGACAATATTGGTCCCTTACACGATCTTCTATTAAGGAAGTCTGTTACCAACTTTTACAATATAAACAGAACTTAGGAGTACATACATATATCGGTATTTCGCGTAGTTAGCTGATATTCCTTAATCATTCTTAGTTACTAGCATTTTAATACCAGATGACACGATACTTTATTGTCTACTAAATATAGAATAACAATAGACTTACAGCATGCATGGTGACGCAGTTCAAAGAATAGAACGAGAGGTGATACAGGGCCAGTGCCGTGGACCTATGAACGTCGATGTCGCGTGACGTCATATAGTTCACAAGAGGAACTATCGCGCCTCTCTTTCCGAATTCTTGCCGATTTTGCGCCCAGTCGCAACAGTAGGCGATAGCTACTGCCAGATTTGCTCGGAGGTGATCGTCTTTTGTGTTAACTGTAAATATGAATTGGCAATTTGTTTGATAAACACTGTCTGACTCTCACTTAACTCTTTGAATACAAACCATTTACTTTGAAACATATCAATTAATGCCTATATTTTACCGCCCAAATTCATGGAAATGTTTAGCGCTATACAAGCAAGATCAAATTGAGGTTCAAAATGCTACCGAGTCCACCACAATACTCAGATCTTGACCCTTACCACTATACATGTTGCACAAAACTGTTAAGTATGTGGTCTTTGATTTTCATCAATGATAAAGTCATTCTCACCGGAGACTATTGTATAGTAATAGTTTTTATCAATCCGGTATAGCCGAATAAAAGCAGCGCAGATTTGAATGTATCGAGCAAGGTGGAAAGAAATGTAGTAATTTGCTATCATAGTAAAGCCCGAGATCTTTAGCTTACCAACCCTACCCCAATGAGAACTATTTCCGCCTAGAGTACCCGTACTAATACTATTTAAATGTAATATCTCTAAACTTACCCAAATTACACAACTTTGCTACAACACCATGATCCGAAATAACCGCTAGATTCTCGTTGTCCTTAGCAATGGTTGCTATCGCGGCACAAACCGCTGCAAGAACTTTATTATCATCAGAATCGAGGAGGTCCACAGTCAGCTCCAACGCACCAACAAATGATCGCACCATTTCACCAGAATCCGTCGCATTCGCAATACAAGGGCTTAGTGCTAGAGCTGCGTTCGTTTGTACTTTCTTAGAATCGTTCTTCAAAAGTGACCAAATTAGTCTCACTCCGTCTAGCTCGTCTATTTGATTCATGCAAATCGGATCTTTAGCACACTCCATTAGCACTAATGGTACGTTTTCTAATAACGGCTGATAGGTGTTGCTTAAATGGTAGACTACAACAGAAAGTTTGGAAATAAACATAGAGAAAACATACAAGTTACTATAATTTAGAGCCAATATGTGAAATAAAAAAAAATTCAAACATCAAATGTTCGATTCAAAATTGTAACCCGTGCCTTCTATATTTAAGTTAAAGCTTTTATTCATAAGCGGCGATAAGCCTGCCCCCTATCACTTAGTACACTGTCCCACCAAAACGTGGGTACTCTAAACAGCAGGTGACAGTGTCACGTGATGTTCATAAGTATCAGTACCTCTGCCAACCCCTTCGGGGATATACGGAGTGAAATTTTGAGTTTGATCTCTTATTGACTAACGCTTTTAAGATATTACAGATATTATTAGTCCATATACATTCCTTTTAACCAAAGAGCAAGATTGAACGTACATAGTTACATAATCATGAAAATATTGTCGTGATTCGTGATTAATTAGGCTTTTCATACATGCAATTATATTAACACATTTAAAATGTTAAAACATGCATAAGAATGTAATAGGAAGTCTAGCTAAGCATGGGTGCTGATTGATTTACTAGCACAGTGTCAGACGAAGTAGCAGAAAAAAGCATGACTAACCTAACCTGTCAGTTTAGTCTTATAAGTATTTTTTGTAATGGAGCAAGAGGTATTTGGAAACACGATGCGTTAATAAAAACTTTTCGCACCTTCAATAACAAACCGGCTTACTTAAAAAAACAACAAAAAACTTGGTTTAAAATAAAATAAACAACATGCATACTTTCAATATTGTATAAGGTCCCGCTCAGATCAGGGCTGATTACTTATAAAGCTCATTGCTATTTCATTTGGACATTCAACATTTCACTTTTATAATTGATATCGTTTACCGTAAAATTAATGTGTCAGGCTATTCAGTAGATTTACATTAAATCACTTACACGTAAACCTTCATTTTGAGATAAATGCGCTGTATTTTTAAAACGCCAAAATATTTTCGCCGCAATTACAACTAAATATTGATGTGACGTCACAGCGGCAATTATTTTTATAATTGGTTTAAAATTAACAGTACTAAAGATTGTGATTGGCGACATGATAGTCCAGTGGGTAAGAACACCCGCCCGAAAAACAGAAGGGCGTGAGTTCCAATCCTGGGACGGGCCTACACCAATTTGTCTTTTCTAAAGTCATATGTGTGGTTAATTTATCATGGTTGCTAACGGTGAGGGAAAACATCGTGAGGAAACCCACATGGCTGAGTTGTACTTAGTCATGTGACAGTGTATTCGTACAAAACGGCGATAGGCCTGCCCCCTATCACGTGAGTACACTGTCTAAGCAAAACGTGGGTACCTTCTCTGGAAACTAGATGGCGCTTGCCATGTGAGTTCAGGAGTATTGGTACCTCTGCCAACCCCTTCGGGGATAAAACGGCGTGAACGTTTATGTTTATGTTATGTTATGTAAAGATTGTAGAAAATTCATTTTTATTTTATGTAAACTTTCATATAAGCGCGAGTTTACCTTAAAAAACCGCATCTATCAGTGCAGGTGAGGCTTTGCTCTAATAAGCTTGATTTTTGTTCTTAACTTTACAACGTATATTGTCAAAAGTCAGATAAATTCAGATTCGCGGAAAATATCACATATAGCATGATTGGAAATTATTGTGGTAAAACGTTGTCACACAAAACACCCGTTGTCCGTTTACCATTGTATTAGCTATAAGCCGTTGATTTCTTAAATAAAAAAATAAATAAATCCAATAACATACTTAACATGGGTATTCCTCCTGAATTTCTGATTCTATCTCGACTGGGAGCATACCGAGCACATTCAGCTAAAGCACCAGCCACGTGAGTCAACACAACATCATGCTCATCATCCAAGAGTTTAACGAGTGCTGGAATAGCTTCCATTTCTTCTAACCTCTTCACATTAGCATCAGACTTTGCACATTTCCATATTGCCCCCGTCACTGCACCCATTAAAGGTTTGTTTGGACGGTTTGATGTATCAGTGACAACTTCCACTAGTGATTCTAAGCCTCCAGCAGTGCAGACCATGTCCCGAATTATTGGGTCTGTTGCGCATTTGAAGATAACCAGGCCGCAGTATATCTGTGACATATTCATAAATTGTTTAACGAAGTAAGGCTTCTCTAACGACCGTCATTGAATTATAGAAGTTATATAAATTTAGAGCTATCGAAAGTTTTTTGCAACAGTACGTTAACATAAGAGATTAAAAAGGGCTTTCTTAGATTGCCATCAAAATAATTGTTAACGATCTAATTTATTAACTGTAAGTATATTAAAAATAAACTAAATTTTTTATTAACCCAATATGTAAACTATTTATCCAAAGAGCTTTGAAGTCACTTTTACTAGTACAGCGCCAGAATCTGTTCCAAACCTCTGTATTTACGCGCTTTGATAGAGTTTTGTGTGATTGCAAGGAAAACCCATTAAGTACGTAAACTATTTCACCAACTGTTTATCTACCACCAACTTTTATTAACTTATATAACTATTAACTTAAAGATATATTAATCATTAAAAATAAAACAAAAGTAGTAATCATTAGTCTGCCAAACCGCTATTAGCCAGCGTGTTGGGCCATAGTCCACAAAATAAGATTTCTCGATCCTACCCAATATCGGTGGAGACTCATATGGGCTGTGAAGAAGAGCCATGAATGCGTATAAGTGACCGCCCACTTTGGTGTCCTTCATGGATAGCAGTTAGTATTGGAAAAGCTATTTTGTATCAACAGTTGCAATATACAAATACCTTCAAGTCTTTATCAGGATTGGCTAGGTGTTTGATGATATCATGAACCATTTTCTCCGTTTGTACAGACAATTGAAACGATGGTTCATTACAGCACATTTGAAGAGTTCCTATGGCTGGAATTGCTATATCCAAGTGAATTGTTTTAATAACTCTTGCTATTAAAGCTATCATGCCAAATTTCCGCATAGCTTCCCTGTTCCTCTGTGATGATGACATAGACCACAAAGCTTTGGCTCCAGCACGTGTAATATTTAACATTTCTTGTTCGTCACTATTCAGTTCTTCTCTTGGCGTCACCAGTAACCTTAAAACAAAGTGATGAATTTTTATTCAGTTTTGTTAAAAGAACTAATTTAATAAACCTAAAAAATAAAGGAAAAAAATTTCGACACCGGCGGGGTTCGAACCCGCGACACCCCACATGAGGTTTTCATGTCAAAAACATTCAAATTTTTTGATATCAGTTTTTAAATCTCTTAACCTTTCTTTTATATCCAAGAGATCAATAAGTTTCGGAATACCGAAAAATTTTCGACACAATTTCCGACTCTTTCTGATCTTTCCTAAATTAGCTAAAGTTTCAGCTGCTAGTATTTGAACATCCCTGGCAGGGTCTGATATTAATCCAACCAGTAAAGGGATCGCTCCCAAATCTGTCACTTTTTTCCTTATCGTTATATTGGGTGTTATATCTTTCAACACAGCAAGAGCTCCAAGAATCACGCAGATATCCTTTGTTTCCAGCAAATTCACAAGTAATTCTAAACCACCAATATCTTGGATTGCTCGTTGATTTACTTCAATTGTGAGATTGTGATCCTTCAAGCAAGACAACGCAACTAAAGTCGCCGTTTGGTTACCTGCTTTCATATATTTTACCAGTTTTTGTATGTGCCAATATTCTGGTGGTATTTCTGAGGACTTTATCAGATCTGCCCAATTGTCTTCAGATCCTGAGGCTGAGGAAGCTGAAGATGGTGAATTGTCGTCACCCTCTGTTACCATTACAATTCGTGGAAGTCCCACCACATCCTGTCCCCCATCTGCGCTGAATGTTGAAACATTATCTCCTTCTGCCATTATTATTATTAAAGCGCTATAAAGTTACACGAAATATAAATTGAGGTTCAGAAAACAGTATTAAAATTCTAGTTAACGTCATAACAAAAATAGGCAATTGATTAAACAAACTTCGTTCGTTGCTTAGTTACGGACTTAGGCCTTGTCCCTTTGAGTAGTGAAGTATATGGAGATCACATAATGTTCTATATAAACTTTTCTGTCAAAATTGTGTTTGACGAAATGATTAGCTATTGTTGTCTCTGTCTGATGATAGTATTTTTGTGGGTGTCATTAAGACCAACACCATTTTAATGATGCTGGCCACTAGAATCTTATACATAACTATATATAGAATTCGTGGATGAATCCGCCATTTTAGTTTCAAAGTTTTTTGTTGTCTATGGTTTGATTTGTTTGTAAACATTGAAATTTTGTAGAAAAATTACAATTAATTGTGAAATAAACAGTGGTATAGTGCTGAAATTCTGTTAAAAATGGTGAAGTGTTCTATTCTGACCTGTGGAGCATACTTAAGCAGGAATCGACCTAATTTAACAATTCACTGTTAAGAAATGGGAAAACTAATAAATCGACTATTATTATTGTGATTTTATTCTTTGTAGCATCATATAGCAGACTCATAAAGCATTTATAGCTAATCCTACTTTAATGGTATACCTGAATTTTATAGAGTAAAGTGTATTTACAGAGTTTTCAATACTTTTAGATATAGATTTATTGAATTTAAGTTTAAGGTTATGTTCAAGATAGGGATGTTTTTTTATTATTGTCGATGTATTATATCGATATTATATGAAAAAAACCTACTTGTTTCAGACTCCCCAAAAATGAATCCAAAAGGCGAAAATGGCTAGAAGCAATCGGAAAGGAAAATATTAATATATATATATATGCTAGATATTTTTGTTAAATGGAACATGATTTTAGACAGTGAGGTTTATTTAATAAAGTTAAATTTTTTTTTAAATTATTTTTGTTACCTGTTACATAAGTAGTTTTAGGTTTGCTTTTAAACATTTTTTAAGTATTTTTATATGTCCAGAAGTGAGAATAAAGTGTTAATTTTTAATTATTAAGACTACATTATTAATATTTCTATAATAATAATTGATAATGAAAAATACAAATATTTTATTTCTTGAAATGGCCATTTCTGTTACCACTGCTGTTCATTCTGGTTTTTGACAAGCCAACAATTGGCGCAATAAATGAAGGTTAATAGAATAAAAAACAGTAAACCCACTATTTACAAAGCAAGCGCCCGTTTTTTTTAATTAGTTAGTTACTGGCTTTGCGCCCTCAACGTCACATGTACGGATTGCATGATTTAGGCTGTATCAGATTTAACATGAGAAAGACATTATAAAAAATACGTGTACTAGCCATAGCTACTATGTTTCAGCAAATACTGTAAGTTTTTTTCGAAGCAGGAATCGTAGTCACCATTTTTATGTTAAAGGACCACCCAATGCATAAATCTAAATATCTATTATTTTTTTGAGATCCTAGGGTTAGTACGACCAAATTCTTCAGCTATAATATTATCGATAAAAAGTATCGATCACTGGCCAACACTAGTCGGCCATTTTGGTTTCAAAAATAGGCAGGATTTTATGTACATTATGTTATCTCCATATACTTCACTACTCAAAGCCTTGTCCTCACGGCGAAAATACACTACGCGTTATTTTTCTCGCAATTCTACAACATATTTAATACAATAGGAGTAGCCGCACTGGGGCGGTATAAAATTCGCGCGAAAAATAATCCTAAATAGTTTGTGCTTTGCTACAGATTGAACGAGATGTAATTATTCTGATGGCGGACAATAAACCACGCAAACATTTTCCGCACGGAAAAAATCGCTCTGCGGACCGGCCCTTACGAACAAAGATCAAAGACAATAAAATATGTTTATTTCTTGCGTCACAGATAAGCACGGTTATTCAGCAGAGAAATGGTTTGATTTCAGCGTATAATTGGGACATTGCCTCCCGTGCATGGGTTTTTAAGTAATATTTCAGTATTTAATACGATTACTTAAATGTTAGGAATACAATACTATATTGCAGTTCAATGTTAGGAATATGCAAGGGTCAAGGGTAACCAGAACTTCGAAATCAACGATTTTTCACTATAATCAAAAGTTTTGTTCGAAAAAATATATTAAATAAAGAATTTTGCTTTGTAATGGGTTAACAACAATGACTTTAATAAACCGTAACCTTCGTCGCTTCCGAGAATATGCTGCTATTAAAAGCCTACTGTATGGCAGTCTGATAAACTACATACACACATATTCTCACGGCTATAAACCCCAAAAGAGGGGTAGCCAGAATTTCAGACTGATAATTTTTCAGTCGCGTCGTTAAATTGAGTGGAGAAAAGGTTTTCTGATACACTTACTAATAATTATTCTATTTTCAGTTCCGACGCAGTGTCCACGACGTTTTGAAGCAAGACCATGATGATCACTTTCTTCTGCGATGGCTAAGAGGTATGTCATCAAAATTATTGGCAATCAATTCCGGGATTTGAACCCTCTTTGTTCTAGCCACTGAGCTATCGCGGTTTCAATTAGGGTTAGTAGTTATTTATAATGTTTTGCAAAGTTGTTTTTTATTGTGTTAATTTACATTGACATTTAAGCTTATCTATATCTTTCTTTCATTCTTTTCTAAAGTACAATTGTTGTACAATTTAGAATAGCACTAGTTTCCTTTATTTAACTATCTTTCCTGCACTCAACTTTCAAAAGAGGCTGGAGTATTTCTTATTTGCTATTTTACATTATGAGTACAGTATTGGTATTATTCCGTTAATTGCCGTGGTTGTCGTCGTATCTATACTTATAATAAATCTGTAGAAAGGTCAATTCTGTACATGAAATATATTTCCAAAATAACTATAAGGGGTGATGAGTGATCGATACTGATGCCCAAAATGCAATCAGTACAATTTTTGTCTCTCTGACTGTCTGTCTCTCGGTTCGTATGTTCCTTATGGAAACAAAACCTACTCGACGGATTTTAACGAAACTTGGCACAATTAATTTTCATACTCCTGGGCAGGTTATAGAATACTTTTCAACCTCTGCTGATTCAAGAAATTATTGTTTAAAAAATTGTTTTGTAATCAGCATCGTTTTTTATAAAACTTTGCATACTGAACATTGTGTTTGCAATGGAGCAACGTTTTACCAAAGAAGAAAGTTGGTCAATGATGTAATTAATAAGCCCACAAGAAGAAGAAGAACCCAATCAAACTTCACTCGCTTATAGGGTTATATTAAAAGTAATGATTACAAAGAAAAAGAGATTGCCAGTTCCAGTAGATATCCCTCTCATTTTTATTTTATTTTATAAACATAAAAGAAGCAGACAGACATAATAACAAATATGTCAGAATTGTGGGAAAAAATAATATAGACTTAAAGCTCCCTAAATGCATACAAACAAATTAAATGATTTTAAAGTTTCATTCTAATTCTATGTGGATATAATGATATAAAAGTTATTCGACAAGTTACAAAATATTTTATAAGAGACACTATCTTCGAATCAGTATAGTTCATAAAATTGATATTTTTATACCATTACTTTCTCAATTCCCGTAATATTATAGGCATAAAATGTTGACCAAATAACACAGGCAAATTCTGTCAGTGGTCATAGCATAGGTAGATGACTTTTAAAGTATGAAACCTAGCTGTCTTTTTCAATCATTTGGTCTATTAAAAAAAGATTAAAATAAAGTTTCTAATTTAAATTTATTCATTGTTTTGAGTCCTTTATTTATTATTCCAATACGAGACGTATTGATGTGAAGCGTATCAGACATGTACCATTGAATTCAATATTGAAGTTAATATCAGATTATGCACAAAGTATATTTACTAGTATAGGTAATCATAGAGCATAAATTAAGGTCAGGTGGATTATTACGAAAGGATAAATTATCTTATAAATAATGATAAATCATCTTAAACAACCGTGATAGCCCAGTGGAACAACCGTGATAGCCCAGTGGGTAGAACACTCGCTTTCCGTGCAAACGACTAGTGTTCAAATCCTGGGTCGGGGCCTACACCAATTTGTCTTTTCTAAAGACATATGTGTGGTTAATTTATCATGGTTGTTAACGGTGAGGGAAAACATCGTGAGGAAACCCACATGGCTGAGTTGTACTTAGTCATGTGACAGTGTATTCGTACAAAACGGCGATAGACCTGCCCCCTATCACGTGAGTACACTGTCCATGCAAAACGTGGGTACTCTGAACACCAGGTGACAAAGTCACGTGATGTTCAGAAGTATTAGTACCTCTGCCAACCCCTTCGGGGATATTCGGCGTGAACGTTTATGTTATGTTATGTTATTATGTTATAAATTATCTTAGTTAGATAGTAGGCCGACGCAATCATCAGAAGCAAAACTAATTTTTTTTTTCATCAACTGCATTGGCATGCATTAAACACTGTGACTTAGATATTTAATTGATAAACAAAACAAAATGGAGAGGGGTTTCATTGTGAACCTTGGGAAACTTACAAACATCTAGAAATAAAGTATTTACAAGGAGGTGCCTGTGAACGATTTTTCAAATAAGAATCAATATCCAAAGTTTTCTTATCATTATACATACATACATATACTCACGGTTATAAATCCCTAGATGGGGTAGCCAGAGCGAAGGAATTAGCAATTCCTCAGCCACTTTTGGAAAGTTTAGTGGGGAAAAGATGGTAAAATAAAGGTTGTTGGTGATGGGAAAAACTTGTATTATTTGTGGTGTATTTTAAATGTGTTCCCTAGATTCATGCGATACAGGCAATGCCTAGTGCGTGAATCATTGTAAATTGTAATTGTTAATGTGTTTTTCTTGTAATAAATGTCTTATGTCTTATGGGTCTCCAACCTCATCGCCCAAAAATCCCTTAAAAGCCCCAATACCGTTAGTCGCCTCTTACGTACACCCACCGGAAGAAATGGGGTAGTGCTATTCTAAGCCGACACTACACAGCACATTAATATCATTATATAGTGCCAAATACGAGCAAGCGATTTTTTGTAATCATTATACAGGACTTCAACTTGTAATCCTCGGTTCATGGCTTTTAATAAACAGCTCATAAAAAAAGAGTTGTTTGTATCTACGGACCGTCCCATACATAAACCATGCTGGGTCGGTGAAATGTGATGCCGCATGCCTAAATTGGTTAGAGACAATCTTCGCAAATGTTTAAGCAAAAATATTGAGATTAGTAATTGACCTTCATTGTGCTGATGTCGTCTAAACTTTCTGAAATGTAACATTTATAATGTAAGAGTGATTAAAGTTTTTTTCGAAGCCATGGAGAATATTCCACTTTTAATTCATTAAAGAAATTTATTGAAAGTGTCATATACACTTCAGTATCATCTCTGTCGTATACAGTCGTATAGGATGTATACTGAATGTACACGTCATTCCTCAAATATTTGTTGGCAACGACTCGACTTTAGCTCTTTGAGAACGGGGTCTCGTGAAAATATGTACAAGAAATGGTCAACATCCAGGGTTGTCCATCAAAGTTTATAGAGTGTCAAAATCTATGTATAAATGTGGAAAAGTTGCAGAGGGAGGGGCCAAATAAAAGTAATTGTTAAATAAGTTACATGTTTCTTTTCCTGAATCGTATCGCATATTTATTTTATAGTTTGGGGAATGTGGTTTAGGTTTGAAAAACGACCAGAAAAGTTTTAACTAATTTTAAAAATAACTATGCAGTTTAAAATTACAACAGCTTGTAGTTAATTAAAGTGCGGTGTAAGCAGCGATAGCATTTTATATTATGTCATTTTCTGTTGTTTAAGTCATGGTTTTATGTAACCGTATATAGTACTAATTTGATGTAGTGGTCCAGTTTAGTTAGTTTCCTAAAAGTACATACATACATACATACGTACATACACGGTTATAAATCCCTTCAAGGGGTAGCTAGGAACTTAAAAATTACTCAGCCACTTTTGGAAGTTGCGTGGGGAATAGATGGTGGAATAAAGGTTGTTGGTGATGTGACTCCAACCGCATCGCCCAAAAATCCCTTAAAAACCCCAATACCGTTAGTCGCCTCTTACGTACACCCACCGGAAGAAATGGGGTAGTGCTATTCTAAGCCGGCACTACACAGCAAAAGTATATTAGTACACCTAAAAGTAAAATTATTATAATTCCTAATTTACATTTTTCAGCCAGAAAATGGGATCCTGATGCAGCAGAAAAAATGCTAAGAGATGTGAGTATCGAGCAAATTAATAAGCAAACTTTAATTTTAAGTACTACTAACAAATCTTGAGCGATTGTTTGGAAAACCCATCAACAATCCTCACAACTTTTTACCAAATAAAGTGGTTGGAATATTTCTGATTCTGAAGTTATATCTATCCTTTTTTGGAATGTATAACCGGGTGTAAATGTATGTAGTTATGATTGTTTTTTTCTTATGAAAATAAATGCATGACCTCATGTTTTTATGATTTATAAACCTTGATAAAGTATCAAATAAACACAATATGAAATAAAAAGCGAAAATGATACGAGTAGTACGACGGACTCTACTCACCTTGAAAAATAATAATAACGGTAAGTAATAATGAACAAATTATTTTATAATATCAAGCGAACAGTTACTAGTGATTACAATACATGCATTTCAAATATAGTAAAAATTTTAATTTTAACAGTAGGTAATAGAATATTCGTAATTATAATACTCTTCAATTCAACTCAGCTAAATCAACGATCAATTTTTTTTTATTAATTTCTTTTAACTAATTATTAGACGAAATTGTAACTTAAGTTTAAATTTATAATATTTTTTCGATACTGTTGGTATTTCAAAAGTTGCTATAAATGTTCATTATTATATTCTAAAAAACAACCGTTAACAAAAGTAATCGGTATAACCTAGAATTTACTAAATTTTCGTCGTAAAAGCCCGACTTTTCCATTACATACATTCATTTACTCACGGCTATAAATCCCGAAAACCGTAGCCAAAGCTAAATAAATAGTAGTTATTTAGCTACTTTCAGAAGTTGAGTGGAGTAAGGACAGAATAATAAAGGCTGGTGATGGGTCTCCAACCGCGTCGGCCAACAATCACTTAAAATATCGAATACCCTACGAGCTTTTAAGGGGGCATCATTTACGCAATGATTTATGGTTTCTCAGTCATGAATTTTATTTACAATTATAGTATATACTCGTATTATGCAATGATCATTAACTTAGTATCGCTTACCAAACGTAACTAATTAAATGGTACTTTTCTAGGAACTAACTGGATCTGCATGTTATGTCCGTATATAGTTGTTTAAAACGTCGCTGTATAAAACGGGTAACACCGCTTAAAAAGCAGATTGTATCCTATATATATAATATATGTATATAAAACGTGAGAAGATGCTTTGTTATTAGCCCGTCTCCAAAATTGAACCTAAGCAGTTTTTTGAGAGGAACTACCTTTATCCTTTTGATGATAAATTGCGGGTTGTTGAATTTTTACATGAGTATTTTTGATATTTCAGTCAATGGCGTGGCGTGAGAAGTGGGGAATCGATACTACCCTGTCTTCGTGGCAGGCTCCTGAAGTTCTGGAGACGTTCTTCCCAAGTGGGAGCACTGGCTTTGATAAGGAGGGATCACCTGGTATGTCACATACACACATACACTTACTTAGACAACTTACATACATACGCAAAGCTATAAATATATTATATATTGCTGTGTAGTGCTTAGAATAACACTACCCCATTTCTGCCGGTGGGTGTACGTAAGAGACGACTAACGGTGTTGGGGCTTTTAAGGGATTTTTGGGCGATGCGGTTGGAGACCCATCACCAAGAACCTTTATTTTGCCATCTTTTCCCCACTCAACTTTCCAAAAGTGGCTGAGGAACTTCTAGTTCCTTAGCTCTGGCTACCCCTTCTTGCATGTATGCATGTATGTATGTATGCAAAGCTATAAAGTCCAAAAAAAATGGTATCCAGAGGTTAGGAACTGGAATATTAGTTAATAATCGGTGAGAGGTGAGAGGCTTCAGTCACATCGCCCAACAACAATTAAAAGCCCCAAAACACTAAGACACCTCTGTCGACATCCACAGGTATAAAGAAGTTAGTGTCATTCTAAGCCGATACTACCCAGCCTATACACACACTTACTTCATACTTCACGACTATATATCCTTGAAAGTCGTCGAGAGAGCCACTTTTGAAATTTAATTAAATAACCTTCTTTCTTACTACTTATTTTCAACGGCTTCTTTGATTCTTTCCCGATCCCAGTACATATAAAATACGCAATCACACTCGCTGTGGCTCTATTAGTCTTATATTGATTGTGTCATAGGCTGCTAAGGTGGGGTATATTACCCAGCCTGGCTCTGACCTAGTAAGGTACCTCATCAATCCAAAATAACATATTATATTTATAAGAAATTATATTTATAAGTAAGTATTGTAAGTTGTAACTTGAACATATTTTATTTTCGACCAACTTCAAAAAAGAAGGTACTCAATTCGCTTGTATGTTTTCTTTTTACGAATGTTAAGCGATTACTCCGTTATTAGGCAATGAATTTCTAAAGTTTTTTTCTTTTCGGTTGATTATGATAAAAACAAGAGAATAAAGAATTCCTCAGCCACTTATGGCAGATGCGTGAGGGAAAATACTGTAAAATAAAGGATGGTTGATGACAAGTCTCCAGATACATTCCCCAAAAATCACTTTATCATCCCGAAAAGACTAAGTCACCTTGTACAGCACCCACGAGAAGAAATAGGTATGCTATACGTAAATGGTATTCTAAGCCGACACTACACAGGAATAAGCAACATCTTGTTTGTTAAGTGGTCCGCCCAGGGAAACGACTGAAATCAGTGTTTTGCGTAAAGCAAATTTCAATGCTGAGTTGGATCCCATTTTCATTGCTGTGTCACATAAAATTGCTGTTATAATTATAGCTTCTATAAATGTGTATTACTGTTTTTGTTGTAATGTATATGTCGCAGCCAACTGGTTAAATCAGCCAGCTCATTAAGCAGCTAGCCGCTTAATTAAACGCCGGCTCCCAGTTAGAAGACTAGCCCGCTTGTAAAATGAATTGTTGTCACTGAACGTCCAATCAGCAATCACCCGGCTGATTGAATAGTTAGCCCGTTTTGGTTTGGACTGACGTTGAGTCAGGCGGGTGATTTGAATTTATTAATTTAATTTATCAAGTTTCACTTTATTTTATTTTTCTGTTTAAATTATTAGAATAACTGCTTAAAAAGTGTTATATCATTGAAATTTCAATAAATACACCAGTCCAAGCTGATAATAGCAGTTTTCGCGACAATTTGGAAAGTTTTGGAGGTTAATTATATACAAAATGCTAGGGTGACCATGAATGACACCAAAAAAGTCTACAATGGAATATTATTGGACGCACAAGTATGATGTTATGGCAATTGGGAATAAAGAGCATTTAATATTAAAAAGAAAATCCCCATTGATCCCATGATGCGTATTATACCTAGGGCCTAGCCTACTAATACACATGTTTCTGTTGTTAATCAAGTTGAAACCAATCCTGGCCTATATTCTGAATCAGAGCCATGTGGTTTAAAAATCATACAGAATGAAACTGAAGTCTTAAATGATAATAATATTGAAGTTACATGTATTGCGATTACGAACTTAAAAAATATTGTGTCAAATGTAACTTGTGTGGTATGCCAGTACTTTTAGATAGTGTGCCAAAGCTTTGTGCCATTTAATTGTTAATATTGTATTAAATGAATATAATTTAAGTATTGCTGCCATAAGAAGTACCTAAGAAGAATTTTATTTTATTAAAGTTTGATGCGAATTTATTTTTAGACGCCTATTTAAATACCTACCCAAATTTTAGTAGCGCACTTTTTGTATATTTTTTTAAATGTAATAATAATTATTATTTAAAGTTACTTGGTTTTATTTTCATGCTGCATAAAATCTCATAGTCACCCTAAATAACCAGACAGCGATATAACGTTCAGCCAAGTGGTTGGACGTTGTGTTCAACTAAATGGCTGATTGAAATTTAGCCCTTTACTAGGAGCCGGCATTTAATTAAGCAGCTAGCTGCTTTGTCAGCTGGCTGATTTATCCAGTTGGCTGCGACATATATATCTGTTGGATTTTTAATATATGTGATCACGATGTTGTTCTTTGTGTGCCTGAGTAGTGGAAATAAATGTTATCTATCTATCTATCTTCATCTTTTATTGTGTTATTTTCAGTAATCATAGTACCATTTGTGGGTCTCGACGTTTGGGGTCTGTTGCACTCAGTAACCCGGACTGAAGTCATTAAAATGGTGATTCGCCATCTTGAAGGCTACCTCACCTTGGCCAGGAAGCAAGCCGATAGTCACGGCCCGCCTGCCTTAAAGGTGAGATTTACTGATTAAGACATGACAAGAATGGTCATTTTTAATTAATACATATATGTGTTATACACTTCAGAATTGTAAAATCCTCAGATATTTTTATCACTTAAAAATTACTTAAAACCCTGAGTCGACCCTTATGACACCTGCAGGACGCCTAGCACGAGCGCTATTTTATCGTCACGATATCGATCGTATAGAATGAAATGACACTATGCGATACTAAGTAAGTGCCTGAGAGATGGCTGTTTTACACCACGCGATATCTAGTTAACAGGTCGCTCTTACTAGCTTTGCAGCAGAGCAAGCACGAGCCATGTTTAAACTAGTTATCGCGTGGGATAAAGCAGCCATCTTTTACGCACTTACTTAGTATCGTATACTGCCATTTCATTCTAACCGTTATCGTGTCGACAAAATAGTGCTCGTGCTTGCCCAACAGGAGTAAATAGGTTGTAGCCTATCGTCCGCGCCACTTTGTATGAACAAACTGCCACATTGCATTACAAATTAAAAATAATTTATGAGGTTCTCGTGAGGTTGTTTAACGTTAATAATTCGGTACGTACAGTTTGTTTGTATTTTTTGTTTGAAAGCAAACACAAAATTAAAAGACTAATTTTAATTTTCGTTCAAATTCTTGTATATGTTTTTATAAACTGCAAAAACGTATGTCTTTGAAAGAAGATTAAAGGTCAAACACTAATAAAGTATATTATTATTCATAGCTTTATTTTATTTCATTTCAAAATATTATAAATAAATATTTATTATATGTTCTTTTCTTACCAATATTTTCTTAATATGATTTTGTAATCAGCATCACTTATATAAACTATGCATACCGAATTATGCTATTGACTTGTTATACGTATTCGACTTCAGAAAAAACTGTAAAGGTATCGCAATGAGATATTTGTTAAAATATTTGCACACCAAAACAATGTTAATAGCTACACGTTTCAATCTAACTTTAAATAAAATATATTTTCTCGTAATTGCCCAAAATTTCTGAATACTAGGGATGGTAGATAAATGGGCCATTTAAATTTACTTCTCCCACTTCGAAGGCATACAATTGGAATACTTATACCCGAGCTTTAACTCAATACAGATATATTTGACTTTCGCAGTTGACAATAATATTCGACCTGGAAGGCTTTAGCATCCGCCAGTATGCCTGGCGACCTGCTGCGGAAATGGTCTTCACATTGCTGCAAATATACGAGGCCAACTATCCAGAAATACTGAAGATATGCTATATTGTTAATGGTGAGTAATTCAGAAAGCCAATACTTGCAAACAATCGAGGTAATAGACATATTCAGGTGCAGCAGAGCCCATTTGCGGAAGTTCAGAGGTCACTGTCTATGAATTTTTCCCAGATCTTCAAGCGTTGGGCATAAAGTGCATAATAGTGAAGTAAAACTTATCGTAGGAACTCACAACTATCTTAAAGGCATTGGGACTCTATGACCCGTTTTTTAAAAAGTTGCGAACACAAACCAAAATGCATACTTCTATATCATAGAGTTTCTAACCAGATCTAATATTGTATAGTTATTTTTATTCTTAACCATGGGAAAACAGAAATATTTAGTAAAATGTAAATCATATATTTAGATGGCTTTTTCTTTATTAATCAACATAACCGCTCAATTACTTAAACTATCACTCTGAGTTAAGTATTTATACGACCTACCGACTAATATCCGACAAGTGTCTGAGCATATTAAGTTCTTGCTCTTGCCTATTGTCGTAAAACCGATTATTAGAAGACTTGGTTAGATTCTCATAGAATGAAGTGATGAACCAAGAAGAATTACAGACACCTGCAGCGTTTTTAGACGAAATATTTATTATTTGTAAGCAGCAGAATAAAAGTAATGAGAAAAACATGTTATAATTATTTCTTAGTCCTTTTTTCCCTTTGATTTTGTTACAAATAAGAAACTTTGACATCCATTTTCTCGATATTCCCATGACCCACAGATATGGCACATATACCACTGTAATCTAGATGTAATTGCCTATCTATCAGACAGATTTTCATTTTTGTTCGCTGTGGGTAATTGTTCCATACAAAATGCCTAATGTCCTTTCTTATTTAAATTCCAGCACCAAAAGTTTTCTCCGTCGCGTTTTCCGTGGTGAAAAAGTTCATGCACGAATACACGATATCCAAGATACAGATTTACGGTACCGATTCCAAAAAGTGGAAGAAGCAGGTGCTCAGTATCATCGACCCAGACCAGATACCTGAACATTATGGCGGAACGATGGTTGACAGCAAAGGGGATCCCAGGTGTGCGGAAATTGTAAGTAATTTTTTGTATCTGGCCTGGTGACTTATTAATATTCGCCAGGGTAGTGAATGTGCCCCGTGATAGAAGGCAGACTTATGCCATTCTGAATGATTTCATTTAAACCATCCAAAATTGTCTGGTTTGATGTCTGGAAAAAACCATTGTCTGGAAATGACCGCTAGTTGTTCTTCTGTGTGAATCGTTTATTATACTCTGCTCTTCTCTTCTTCCACTTCTTCATGTGACACATAATGTTTGTCTTACCTTTTTTAACTGCTCAAATCTATTTGAACATACATATGAGTAGGTATTATGAATAGAAAGAGTTTAAAAATTTGAAAATTGCTGCTATTACGCCGCTTACCTTGGTTGGTCACATCTCGATAAATTTATGGTTTGTGGATATGATACACCTAACTGAAAACAAACTTCCATCACTTACCATGTAGGGCATATACGGGCTTAACCTAGAGACTGGAACGGTAGACTCAGTAAGTAAGTAGTAAGATATTTTAATATTGTTTTTCAAAAAGTATCTGTAAAGATTTTATTTTCAATACAAACATTAGATCTTGATTTTGAATCAGGTGACCGATGCATATATAAGTGACAAAGTTATAAACAATCATTGTTCAATTAGGTGAAGCCGGGAGGCAAAGTACCGAAGAAATGCTACTCGAAAAAGATAAACTTTGACTCCGAGAAAACTTACACTCGAGTAACTATCAAGACTGGGGAAAAACACACGCACGATTTACTCTGCGCCGAGAAAGACAGTATCTTAAAGTAAGTATTGCATAATTTTACTAGCTGTAAGAGATAGCGTGAAAAAACCACATACCAAAAATAACATTTTCTATTTTCCATCCCACGGTTGCATTTCTTTGTAAAGTGGGTATTACACGACACAGTAAGGGAGCACTACCAATACCAAATGAACATGTTGTGTGATAAGCTAAATTAGACACTATGCATTCACTTGTTAACGTTCCCTTTTTACCGTGCCGTGTAAATCACTTAATACAGAAAACTGTTTGATTCTCCTAACATTACTGAAAAACAAACGTTGCTAAACTTCTTATTAAACCGTATTTGCACATCCCCTTTTTGGCTTGTGTCCCCCTTTGTTACAGCCTGTATATTCCAATATCGTGAATATATTTCAGGTGGGAGTTCGGCGTAGAGCACCACGACATAAAGTTTCTAATAAAGTGCCGCGACGAGGACGACAAGGAGAGCGTCGTGTACGGACCGGTCAAGGTCACGGAGGGCAACCGCGAGAGCGGGTTCTTGCCTGTGGACGGACCTGCTACTTGTAAGTCCACGTTTCATGCTCAAACTAGTATCCGTGTGGTTAATTTATCATTGTTATTAACGGAATGAGGGAAAATAACGTGAGGAAACCCACATGGCTAAGTTGTAAGTCATAGTCTAGTATGAGATGAGAACAAATAACAAATGTATATGTATTTTTTATCATATCGTTGAGTTAGCATCCCAAACCACAACTGATTAATGTGTTAGTCTTAGGCGTAAGCCTACTTCAGTGTTTTAAGATGATGTTGCCTGACGGCGGCGGAGTATCCAATCCACGAAAGCCTCCATATTTATGAATGAGGGTTTGTTGGTGGAACAGAGTTGCTTTAAATAACATGCTGATTTTCTCACTGTTTTTCATTGTAGTTTAGTTACATTATGTTATTTTATTTTTTTCTTATTTTTAAACGTTTAACCTAGCCGTCATCAACCACATAGACTCTTTATACTACAAACATCTATAAAACTATTATAATTACTTTCTTTGTATCCTCCAGACACCGTCGTATTCGACAACAGCAGCGCATATTTGAGAAGTAAGAAGGTGTACTACGACGTCCTAATAACGGTTCCTGAGAGAGATTTGAACATCAGTGATCTGCCTGACGATGACACAGCCGGACCTGCTACTCCATAGAATTATATATACATTTTACATAGCATTTCGTGGGTTAACTTATTTTGCAATATTTTTTTATTAGGACCGTAATCGCTTTCCCTTATAAGGATGTTTTTGACTGAATATTTTAAGCTGCTTAAATGTTGTAAACATAAGGGAAACTGTTCAAAGGACGACACTTTCACAATACCCTCTCATGAAGGGTTTTATTACAAGTACTTCTAATCAAGACTATAACCTCCTGAGTCCCAGATATTTTTTTATTATGTAATCATATTAACCTAAACCTAACGTACTAATTATAGTACAAAATGAGAGTTGCGCTTCAGACCTGAATTGAAAAATAAATATTTTGTTTGTTTTCCATTAATTAGTAAGTGGGGTTGATTTTATTACATATGTTTAGTAAATCCTAAATATTATTTCGTAAAAAAAAGATGAAAATATTTGGTTCTTTTTTTGGGACGTTAGGTCTAAGAAATATCCGAACTTAGGGTAGAAATATTTTGTGATAAAAATAGCCCGTTAGGTTTCTACTCTTGCTATACGTAACTATGCTCCGGTCTGAAGCAACAAAATATTTTGTACTCATATTAGCACGCTGGGACCTAGGAGGATAAATGAGGAAGAAGAGAACATCAGACAATCAGACATTTCTCAGCTTACAATTATTGTCATCAACAAAATAACGACGTGCGATCAAAATTGTCAAGCTCACGTGACGATAAACCTGAAAATTCATTTAAAAAAGAAAAAGAAAAGGAAACATTTATTCGTATATATTATATTTGATGTATATATGTAATGTATACGTATGCAAATTATACGATTGTAGTGTTGGATGACATCATTTTAAGCTGCGAATCCATCAGATGTGTTTAATGTATTTTTGTTACAATTAAAACAACTATTGATTTTCGTAAATTTGTACAGGTGTTATTACATTTATATTTATTATATAAATCGCTGTGTAGTGTCGGCTTAGAATAGCACTACCCCGTTTCTACCGATGGATGTACGTAAGAGGCGACTAACGGTATTGGGGCTTTTAAGGGATTTTTGGGCGATGCGGTTGGAGACCCATCACCAACAACCTTTACTTTACCATCTTTTCCCCACTCAATTTTCCAAAAGTGGCTGAGGAATTTCTAATTCCTTAGCTCTGGCTACCCCTTTTAGGGATTTATATCCGTGAGTATATGTTATGTTAATGTTATTATATAAATATCCGAAAATCAATAGTTGTTTTAATTGTTATGTGCAATCGTGAAATACTAGAAAATACTGTGTATTGATGTTGTTGGTTTTGTTGTTCCATAGAACTTAAGATTTACTTTTGTATGCTGATGGTGTCAGCTCAGGGCTTCAGTAGATATTTTGTAAACGGGTCTCAAAAAATAATATTCCTACATAGAGTTATTAATTGCTGACTGTAAATTAATTAGTTTGTTTATTCATACCATGACATATGTTAACGCGGGGAATCGTAAGACATTATTTAGGAAAGGTTCCTATGAGAAATAGTGATTGAGGAGTAGGTGATATCTTTATATGAAATGAACAAATAATTTAATTTAATGCGAGTTAGAGCTACAAGAGCAATGACTTGCATAATCAACTTTCTTAACTAATTGGTGTATTAAAATCTGCCGAATAAATAAAGCTCATATACTGTTAAAAAATGACAACTTATGTCATTAGGATATATCGGTCAAGTCCAATGAATTTTTAATCATACCTTATAAAGGGTCAATCTGATTTGACGACTGGGCAAGTCGATACTTAAAATTAACTATATATTTTTATTTGCCTCTAATTAGCTGTAAATGTGATAAGATTGAATAACGTATTTTTTCATTATTATTTTTTATGAAAACAGGGATTTTACTTACGAGTCAAATAAAACCATAAAAATAAGAACAGTTGTTTAATTACAAATACAAAAGGCTTATTCCGATTATCCACCCTAAAAAATCCTCCCTAAGTCGCATATTCGGAAACGCATGTCCGATTATCCACCCTGAACGGGGTGGATAATCGGAATTCATAATAAAATGTTTCTTCCGATTTTTTACCCCAAGTACAGTCATTCACAGAAACATACTCACAACCTGGTCCAAGAAACTTCAACAGAGATATACATACCTACTTTCCTACTTACAGTCTGAATAAAATTATCCTGGTGGAAAGTTTTAATTTAATATTTATTGTTAAACGAAAAACGTAAGTAATCTTAAAAAAAAATAAAAAATTGCAGGTAAGCACCTGTAGATTTGGGTGAAAACCATTTAAATTGACTGTTGTCACAAATGAAACCATAACAAGAAAGAAACTCGTAACAAAAAATAACAAAATTAAAACTTAGGGTCTTTTCACCACTGACACACAATAAATAATAATTTACATGTTTCTGTAAAGGACTGTACGTAGGCAGGGTAGAAAATCGGAAGAAACATTTTATTATGAATTCCGATTATCCACCCCGTTCAGGGTGGATAATCGGACATGCGTTTCCGAATATCCGACTTAGGGAGGATTTTTTAGGGTGGATAATCGGAATAAGCCATACAAAACCTTATTTACATACATAATACATACGTTTTAGGACATATTTGAATATATTTAATTAATTGTCGTCCTCGAAAAATATTTGCAAGAGCTCTCTTTTCCCGCACTGCGTTCCCTCGAGCCTCTGAACTCCTTTGTATTTCATTAAAGTGGGGATCACCATGAGCTTGGCCACTTTGTCTGTTCTGAAAGGATTTAGCCGGTCTTTCCAGCTGGAAAAAGAAATAGATATGTTAATGGTTGAACTTAATGTAATATCTTCCGAAGTGATAGAGTGGCAGTTTCCCATTCCCATACATAGATATAGTCATGGCTATAAATCCCTAGAATAAGAAAAGCCTCAGCTTCTTTTGGAGGTTAACAGGGGAAAAGATTGTAAAATAGAGGTTGCTGGTGATGAGTCTCGAACCGCATCGGTAAAAATCACTTGACAATCCCCAATACCTTTAGTCGCCTCTTACGAACACCGCACGCTGTTCTGGAGGCCTAGCACGAGCGTTAGTTTATCGTTACTCAGACGGTTAGAATGAGATAAAAGTATACGATACTAAGTGCGAAAGAGATGACTGTTTTATACCACGCCTTATCTAGTTTAAAGCTCGTTCGTGCTAGCTATGCTGAGCAACGTGTCAGCAACAGGTAAATGGCGAGATTCAATTGGTTCATTAAAAACGCATATTTCTTATATACCTCTGGTGGAATGGCATAATAACCATCGGCATACATAAAATATTACCGGGCGTTTTATTATTATTTCCCCATTGAAATGTCAATAGACATAAATATTGGGATATCAATTTCCTGATACATGCTGTTCGGCCGTTCTACAAACAACACGCACGATGCCCATCTAAATTTCTTCGGCTACTTTCGTTCATCCGCTCTTTATACCCCCACTTTCCATAACTTTTTTATCTTTCTCAAAACGCCATCTTACACACCCGATCAGCACCGTACATCATAATGTTTTATCGGAAGTACATATTTGTTATAACAATATACTCCTGATAAATCCACCTCTCGATTGCAACAATAAATACAAATAACGTCGATATTAGGTAAAAAATTATATCTTTAACTCCCACTTCCATAAATAGTAGCTGTACAGGAGCTTAGCAGGAGCGTCATTATATCGTTACTCTGTCAGTTAGAATGAGATAAAAGTTAACGCTACGATGTAATGTGAAAGAGATGGTTGTTTTATACCACGCGTTATCTTGTTAAGCATACTTATCTATTGATAACAGTTATCCATGTAATCTAATCCTTGTCTGAAGTGAAAGTATTCTACAGTATTGAAAATAAACATATACTATACTCGCACTCATCGTTTGCGAGGTATATCCCCCGAGGGGTAGTAATGTTACTTAATATTTTGTTACGCAAAGAAATTATTATGTTTTTAAATTTCATAATAATCATTGTAAGATATTAAAAAACAGTTTTATAAACTCATCAAAACATAATACAATATTATTTTGAACCTGTCTCCGAAAACGGTTGTCCGTCCGTACTGTGAGAGACATATTCTCAATATGGTAGTCATGTTATTTAAGAACATCAAACTTTTCATACAAAATCACTAAGATACGACAGATAACAAACTATATAATTTGAAATCAACTTACTATGGCATATCACCTACATCCACATAGACGAATATGAGAGGTTTATTCAGTTCTTCTAAGTAAGCCTTCACCGCTGGCTCAACTGGAAATAAAGAAACAGTATAAATTAATAATGTACTAGAAATATCGTACCATTACTGTGTAGTGCCGGCTAAGAATGTCACTATCCCTTTCTACCCACAGGTGTCGTAAGAGGTGACTATGGGTATGGGGCTTTTTAAAGTGGTGTTTGGGCGAGTTTTTGGAGATCCATCACCAACGATAATTTATTTCAACCATCTTCACTATTCTAAATGGCTGAGGAGTTTCTAGCTCTGAAGCTCTGGCTACTCCTTTTTGGGATTAATGGCCCTGAGTATATGTATGCATGTATGTATTATTATTTAATAAAGTAGATGATGGTGAAGGAATATATCGAGACGGAACCTTATATAACAGCGCATTCGCTAAAAAGCCCGCTACCACTTGAATGCACGGTTCACGTAAAACTTAGATACTCTAAATAGCAGGTTACAAAAATGTCACGTGATAATCCGAAGTATTAGAAGCTCTGCCACCCCATTCGGATATAAATTGTTAATATTGAGTTGAGTTAGTAAGCTTTACCTAGAATACAATAAATACACCAACTATGACCATTTTCCTTTTTCTTTCCAGTAAAAAAGAAGTACACGTCTTGTTTTTCATCATTAATCTTGTCTAAATATTCTGTAAACTGCACGAAACCGTCAATATTAACTACTTTCTTCTTTTTCCCCATGTTTATCTTATTTAAAAAAAGTAATTTATTTTATTTCGTTTTATAGTTGTAGACCAACGAAGTCAATCAATCGTTTAAAATGACATGACCACGGCCTTATGACCACAAACTATATAGAGATTACTACGTAATCAGACTAACCATTGCCCTAGCTATCGACAAGACTTTAGTCTATGACGTGGGAACGTTTGCTTTTGGCATGTTTTGTTTTTATTTTAACGAAGGAATGACTAAATGGCTCTCCAATGCGTTATAGTGGTAAGTATGCCAGCTGCGAACTAGAGGGACCACACAGGCCCTTGGGGGAATACAAAAGTGCTTATTTTTTACATAAATTCATATACTCACGGCCATAAATCCCAAAAAGTGGTAGCTAGAGCTTACATTTTGGATTTACATCCAAAATAGTTTTAAACTTTTGAAAAAATAACTTTCAGTTCAGTAGTTGAGGTGTTAAGATGGAATGTAGTCGCAACATACATTACATTAAATTATACGTACTTGCTTTGCAGTCAGAAGATACATACATATAAAGAAAGAAAATGTGCACTCATTATAAAATAAATAGAACATAATGACAAATATAAGTAGCGTCGAAGAGTGTACCGGACTATTTTTAGTGCCACAAGTTCTTACACATCCAACATTTTTATGCATACAACAAAGATTACCTTCCTTGAGTTAGTTTTGGTTTATATTTAAACATCTAGGATTTATGACTCACTCAACACTATAGGCTGCATAGTTTATATCTTACCCTGTTCTAAAATGAAACAAGGATACAAACAAATAATACTGTCAGTATCAATCTACCCCATATCTACCCTAAGGTCAAGAACAAACTAGAGGAGTCATAAGGCCGGGCTTATGACTCCTCCTCTAGTTTGTTCTTGACCTTAGGGTAGATTTGGGGTAGATTGATAATGACAGTATTATTTGTTTGTATCCTTGTTTCATTTTAGAACAGGGTAAGATATAAACTATGCAGATGTTTGAATATAAACCAAAACTAACTCAAGGAAGGTAATCTTTGTCGTATGCATAAAAATGTTGGATGTAGTCCGGTACACTTTTCGACGCTACTTATAATTATCATTATGTTCTATTTATTTTATAATTAGTGCACATTTTCTTTCTTTATATGTATGTATCTTCTGAATGCAAAGCAAGTTTGATAATTTAATGTAATGTATGTTGCGACTACATTCCATCTTAACATCTCAACTACTGAACTAAAAACTATTTTGTATGTAAATCGGATGCAAAAAATAAAGTCCAAGCGAACGAAGTCGCGGGCAAAAAGCTTGTAGTGGAATAGATAACATACATACATACATATACTCACGGCTATAAATCCCTTAACGGGGTAGCCAGAGCTAGGGAATAGAAATTCCTCAGCCACTTTTGGAAGTTGCGTGGGGAAAAGATGGTGAAATAAGGGTTTTTGGTGATGGGTCTCCAACCGCATCGCCCAAAAATCCCTTAAAAGCCCCAATACCGTTAGTCGCCTCTTACGTACACCTACCGGAAGAAATGGGGTAGTGCTATTCTAAGCCGTGTTTCATTATATCTACTCCAACAAGAAAACACGCTGAGTGGTTTCTGTGGCGAACTAGAAATAGTGAGACACAGAAGACTTTAAATAACAGCTGGTGGAGGGTTCAATATACAAATGTGTACAGAGACAATTTTTTTTACAAGAAAATATTTTTGGTATTTCCGAGAACTGTTTATAAATGTGAACAAAATATGAAACTTCAAATTTAAAAATATACTAAAGATCTTCAAACATCTTGCGAGCATCCCGTTCTCGTCTACTTTAGTTTGAGGGTTCAGGTTCAATTGTTCTCTTTTTTCGTTTTGCTTAGCTTTTGCGCAGCTATTTAATTTCAGTATATTGAAGAAGCTATAATGGCGAGGAAGTGTTGTGTAAGTGGTTGTACAAATACAGCAAAGAACGCCATTTTGCATAAGTTTCCAATCAGAAACGGGGAAGGAATTAAGTGGATTAAATGTATCCCTAATTATGATAGCAGAAGTTTTAGTACGGAACATTTGGCCAAGATGCGTATCTGTAGAAACCACTTTGAAAGACGTTTTTTTTTCAAAAACTATAAAATTCTTTCGCCTGCTTAGAGGCGCCTATCCAACTTTGTTTTCTTATACTGAAATAACTTCAAGAGTCCCGAATACTCCGCTTCAGAATCAAGGTATTTATTAGACTTTTTAATAAATAGTTATTTTGATATTTTAATAACTTCTCTGGTTTCTTGTCTTATAGAAAGTCAAGTTTCTAATTTTTGGGATTTATGGCCGTGAGTATATGAATTTATGTAAAAAATAAGCAATTTTGTTTTCCCCCAAGGGCCTATGTGGTCCCTCTAGTTCGCAGCTGGCATAACTTACCACTATAACGCATTGGAGAGCCATTTAGTCATTCTTTCGTTAAAATAAAAACAAAACATGCCAAAAGCAAACGTTCCCTCCCACGTCATAGACTAAAGTCTTGTAGATAGCTAGGGCAGTGGTTAGTCTGATTACGTAGTAATCTCTATATAGTTTGTGATGACAATAAATGTCACTACTCGTGTATCAGTTCGAAACATGAAGTTACTATCTAAACAGGAGAGCGCACTTACAAATTTACTACCCGGCAATAAAGCTTATAATCTTTTGAACACTGTCAAGCAGAGAAACCTCCTAGAACGAGAGCCCGAACTAGAGGAGTGTGTCTCGCTTGCTCGATTGCCAGTCGAGATTATGTTCAAAGAAAAACAAATTCAAACGTATTTATATGGATTATTTTATAAAAAGCAGGTTACCAACTATTCCTTTATAATAAATTGTTTTAATTATTATCGTCGTCTATTAACTTACAGATAAATAATCTATTAAGTTGGTAATCAGTAAAATAATATTTATAATGGGTATCGCTATGGAAACAATATAAATAAGGTGTCCATAATTTATCACCTTTTCGTGTTTCGGAGCTTTTACCATTTAACTAAGAAAATACCTTTCTATTTCAAATAAACAATATAAGTGAAATAAGATGCCGTGTAGTGTCGGCTTAACATAGCACAAATATATTTCTACCCGCCCATCGTAAAAAGCAACTTAGGCTTTTGATTTGGAGCTTTTGAACTTATGTACTAGATACTTACTAGATACTAAAGTGGCTGAGGAAATTTTAATTCTCAAGCCCTGGCTACCCCCTCTTTTATAATCTACTAATTAAGAATATGAATGTATGTAAATATAAGTGTATTTGTAACTTTTAGAGGAACTCTCATTAAAACACTAACAGATGGTCACCCTACTTAAAACGAGACACAGCCCACTAGTAAGCCATCCTTATAACAATAGTTTGATATATGTCACACTAGGAGGCCGCCCCTGCTTCGCACGGGAAGGTTTTTGAACAGAAAATAGATAATCCTATTATGTATTTGTTTTCAAATTAGCATTATTTTATAATTACTATATGTCAACTCATTGAAATTTTATTAAATACCTATCTCTATATTCAATAATCTGTGTCTCCATACAAAAAGCTTAATAATTGCTCCTACAAAAAATCGGTCGTCAGCAGCACGCTTATTTGTTAAATATTAATTAATTGACATTCCCTAAACCACGGGTCATTAATTATGAAATTTATTATTTATGATGATGTCCCTATGGCCTATGTTTCTTCAGAAGGTACTGATGTAAGAATTTATAAAATTGCTCGAAAGGTTTTGAAGCCTTTATTTTACAGAAAGCAAAACACACCAAGTATTTTCTCTTTATGTAATAGTATAAGATCCCGCTGCTAAATCTCTACGTTCATAACGTATCGAGTCAAACACACATTTTAACATAAGTTTATGAATAGGAGAATACACCGACAAGACGCAGCCAGGCAAAAGTGGCAGCAAGTAATTTTAATTTAATAAATGTTTACTATTTTTCGAAGACAAATTTTGTTCACTTGTTTTCGAAATATAATAACATCCCTATCATATAGGTAATCTAATCTTTTAATTAAATTAATACTTTTCTTGATCACAGTTCATAGAGAAATGTTATCCATAACTTTGCTGTGGTCAATAATCTGTGGCTGTGGTTAGATCTGCAGCAAAACCAATTATTTGATGGTTGGGTAAGTCATAAAATTATATGATTTAAGAACAATGACAAATATAATTGAAAATATCAATTAGGAAATAGCCTTGAACAATTTGCAATAACCATAACACAATAAAGAACTGCTTGTCACGCTCATTATCATACCCAAGACGATTTGGTCATAAAACTCTAATATTGCGGCTTCGTCGCAAAAAACAAATTCTTACAGACTACCTTGGCTTCAAATATTAATAGATATGTAGAAAATTGTAAATAAGTAATGGTTTATTAGCCAACTAATAAACAGATGATTTACCTTCATTACAATCTGGACACCAACTCTTCCCATCCTCAGTTTTACTTCCCGTGAAGTAGAATACAACATTGGATCCATCGCCTTGCATATTCTGAGTGTACTTGACATATTCGTCGAAACCTTTTAGTTGTACCGTTTCTATCATTTTAGGAAATTAAACGCTACAAATTCTATCTTAGTTGATTTTAATTTTGGTACAGCCGGCTATGTATGTTACGTACGTCCACAAACAAAACTTTTTGACCACTTTTTGACGGCCGAGGCTATTTTCACAGAAATATTGATATAAGTATTGGTTTACGGACCTGGTTTCTTGATCTTTTGAGCCAACCGAAAATCTATGTTAACTTTCGAACGACTCAAATATTTACCAAAAAAATAAACTAAGCACAATTAGGAACAAAACTAAGAAGCTTTATGTTCAGGAGCACAGGCTATAATCTTAGAACAAAATTTTTCGTTCAAGGTCAGACAACCGCGTTAGTTTAGAAAAAAAGTCTCCCTCTCCCCTCCCTTGAGTCAGAGGCCCCCGCTCCTCTGGCGCCCGCCGCCGCCATTTTGTTCATTGCCTGTGTTCATTTCATTTTCTTTCATTGCATTATTGAGTTTGATCGAGTGAAGTTCATTGTTACGTCTTTTTAGTGTTGTGAAATAAGTACTGGAATACCCTCTCTCTCGACTGAAAATGATGGTGAGTAACAACAATAATACTTGTAATTACATTTCAATACTACACTATGCTACCGAACCATGAAACTTGTTCAAACTTACGTGAAGCCAATAGCCACCATAGGACCCTATTTGTTGCATGTATATTGTAATATATTTGAGGCTTTATATTAAGTCATAGCACATAATTACAGACACATAGCAAGGCTTGTAGCTTACATAAATATAAATCGTATGTTTGATGTGTATACATACTGTGATTATGATAACATTGCTGAAAAGACAGCCCATCAAAGGATTGTGTATGTGTATTGTGATGTAGGGTTTATAGTAATATAATTTTATTGCTTAATTATGAGTCTAAACAATGTGACTAATGATTGTAATGTTTAACATTTTCTGCAGGCGTAATGTCGATGCACATTATCAAAATACCCAAGAGCCTGGAACATACAATTTATATTGTATGTTCCAGGCCTTGCTATGCGTCGGTAATTATGTGCTATGACTTAAAATAAAGCCTCAAATATATTACAATATACATGCAAAAAATTAGGTCCTATGGTGGCTATTGACTACACATATGTTTGAATAAGTTTCACTGTTCATCTGTGTTTTTAGGCATTATTTCTAGATATCAACCATTGCAATATTTGTTGTACATCATATCTTGTATACTTATTGTGCCTTATTCTGCCATTCACTTATGCTAGCTTCCCCTTGAACAGTTTATAGTGAACTTCTTTGTTTCTTCCCCCTGATAAAACAACTTCTCTTATTACATATATTTTATTTTTTAGAAAACTCTTCCATATCTACGGAACATGATTACTTTGAAACTAGAAAAAGGAAGCTAAGTGACCATTCCTATTGTAAACCATTACAAGAAATTCAACTGTTGGAAAATGAGTATGGTAAGTTTGTTTCTTTTAATTTATACAAAAAAATATATTCTACAAGACTTCAATTGTTGCTCATTCTGTAGAATGGTGTGCCATGCCAAAGTCTTTAAATAGCTATTGGCAGGATTCTATGATCAATAGACCTTACAGTGCATGTATCATGGTGTTATTCTACATTCAATATTTCAAATATTTCTTTCTAACCATATACATGTTTACTCCTGTTTCCTGTTACTGCTAATAAAATACAGTATATTACACCACTTTAATAAAAGAAACACATATTTACGATAAATAAAATAGAACTTATACTATTCTTTTTATTTTATATACTCCAACCATTTGTAAAATATTTTGTAATATGATTAAAGAATATTTGCTCATTATTTTAGGAATTGCGGTGCCATCCTCATCCCAAAGCACAAATATATATACTGATGACAGTCATTCTCTAAAAATTACAGGCAAGTTGTAATATAGTTTATTAATTAAAGTTGAGTTTAAAGTCTTCCATCACCTGGGGAACATAGACTTGTCTAGTGCCTTTATTTTTATTTTTTATTACTGACATACTCATGTTAATGATATAAAATATCCTTATTCTCTTTTTTTTTTAGATAAAACCATACCCACTTCATCTCAAGGGTTGAGTGCTACGTTGATCATTGATTGTGATGATAATATGGATCCACAACTAAGTGGTAATATAATACTGTTAATGCCCTTATACTATGGTACATACATATAGATGCTGTTAGTTTGCAAGTGGTACATGTGGCCATATTATGTATGAGTGCTTGACCAATTAAATTGACCACCTTATACAATGGGACCTACTTGAAAAAGGCATGGCAATGATTGCTACTTTTAAATCTTAATCATTTGGTGCTATTCCTATATTTAATTATATGATTTTCACTGCCACCCCTTTCTACCCACGGGTGTCGTAAGAGTAACTAAAGGTATGGGGCTTTTTAACATAAGTGGGTTTTGGGCGATGCGGTTGGAGACCCATCGCCAACAATACTTTATTTCTTCCATCTTGTCCCCTATCAACTTCTAAATGTGGCTGAGGAGTTTTTAGCTCTAAAGCTCTGGCTACACCTTTTTGGGATTTATAGCCGTGAGTTTAAGTACGTATGTTTCACTGCGTACGTATGTTCCGGGATAATAACTACTTTATGTCATAATTGGGGTCATTATCTGGCATTCTGCTAAATTTCATTCATATACATTCTGTAATTGAGAAGCCTCTTCACCTCAAACACACAAATATCCAAACTTCCACATTTATAATATTAATAGGATAACAGTACATTTATTGTATTATTTTGTTGGTATGTTCCTAAGTATGTTGTAAAGTCCTTCGTCGTAAAGGTGATTGTAACTTAAAAACTCTTAAAAGATGAAAGGGAATAGAGTATAATAAAAAAATAAAGATAATCCCAACCATTTACCGCCACGTCAAGGCAATAAAACACGTGTTTCAAAATATAAAAATATCTATTGTAAAATTAAACTAGGCTCGTTTACAATGAGGTCTTTATCTATAAATAACAATGCGTCTATTAACTTGAATTGAAATGCAGATGTTCGTTTCTTTTGGTCGGCTTTACAAACGTTTTTAAAATTACGGATAATAAATCTACAAGTTTTATAATTTGCCCATAAGTTTTAATAATGCTAAGTTTGTGGCTAGTATTTTCGAAGGTACAGAATATTTATTTCAGTTTGGAAATCATCTGAAATACATTGTTGATTTTATGACGATCTTTTATTGTACTACCTCTGATTGCGTTTTTTTTTATTGAACGTATTTTTCAACACAAAATGAATTAACTTGTTTATTTGCACTACGGAGTGCTCAGATAGCTATATTTAACATTAACTTACAACTAGTGAATAAGAAACTAGTTCTGTACAATACACTAAGACTAAAATATTTACTTAAACTTATTTATTTAACACCTGATATATGTAGGCAGGTGTCCGAAGTGTGAAGAATAAAAGAGCATGATTGAGACGATTGATGGATGTGAACAAAGCCAGAGAGGTTTGCCAGGATCGTACAAAGTAGTGATTGATAGTCTCTGCCTGCCCCAATGGGAACTAACGGTGTGAGAATATGTATATATATAATAACTATAACTATTATTCACACACACACAGACACAAAAATTACATGTATTTCATGATACACTATACTTAAACCTGGTGTAATCATTTGTTTTTTCCCATAAAATTTGGTAATTATGTTTTTTTTCGTTTTAGATATAATTGTGCCCTCTTCATCTCAAATCATACCCACTGATGTGAAGATGAAGAAACCAATTACAGGTTAGTAATAAATTAGTTTTCACTTGTCTTATATGACTGGTGCTCTAATTTCTTATAATAAGAATTAGTTTACTGTATTTTATAATTATTCATACAACAATAATACCATTATCATAGGCATACTGCCTGCCAAAGCTTGATGAAAACGACACAAAATAATTAGGTCTTTTTATTCAACTCCTACAACTCTCTTGGAAACAGCATAGTGTGTCAATAAATTTAAAATATTCTTAAGATTGCTTTATTTGTGTTTTACAGTTGCACGTAAACAGATAGCAAGAAAAATATGTTACATGAAAGCTGATACAAGACTGTATCAAGTTATACAAGATTTAAAGATAAAATATAAAAAAATCTAAACGGCAGTTGAGATATGCTGTGAGGGCTAAAAGAGCTCTAAAATTTTCAAAAATGGACAGCTTTGACAATTTAATAAAAAAATTAAATCCTTTAACAAGAAATTTTATATGGATGCAAATATCTCAATGCACCAAGCAAAGAAAAGGACGCCGATTTACTGAAGACCAGAAATTGATGGCTCTTTCAATTATGAAACAAAGCCCAAAAAGCTATAAAGAATTTTTATCCTTCCGTCAACCCGTACATTAAATAAGTTAATAGAAAACTTTGAAATGACGGCTGGAATAAAAAATTCTGTATTTAATGCTATTAAAGAAGAGGTATTTCAACTTTTTTTACTGATACATCTTATAATCCTTACACCTATCTCAAAATCATAGCTTATTTATGTGTTTAATGCAATTAAGAAGAGGTATTTCAACTCTTTTTACTGATACATCTTATAATCCTTAAACCTATCTCAAAATCATAGTCTTTTTATGTCTATATCATCATTATTTTTGTGATAAAGGTCTTACTGAAAACTAAATAAACTTTTTAATTTTGCAGGTTCAATACTGGAGGGAACGAAAAAAGTATTGTTCCATTATATTTGACGAAGTAGCATTAGAACCGGGTGTTACATATAATAAAAACAAAGATTGTTTACTAGGGTTTGTAGAACTAAATGAAAAAACCACAAATTTTGCTGACCATGCGTTAGTTTTTATGGCTCGTGGTGTAGTGGACAAATGGCAACAGCCAATTTGTTTCTACTTCTGTGAGGGTTCGACTTCGGCGTATATTTTAAAGAATATACTCAAAGAAGTAGTCATTGAAGTTGCAAAAACAGGATTAGTTCCAATAGCTTTGGTATCCGACCAGGGGTCAGCATTTCAGTCGGCTCTTAATAAATTAAAAGAAGACTCTAGAAGAGAGTATAACAATTATGGTAAGTTTAGTTCTATATGTATAGTGTAATGGAATTTATTAAAATTATTCAAGGTTTTAAAACTTTTTCTTTTATAACAGATGATACCATTATCATTGGAGAAAACCGCCTTAATGTTTTTTATGATCCACCCCACCTCATCAAGGGTGTTAGAAATAATTTTATAACTAAAAACATTAAACACGAGGGAAAAATTTCGAAATGGAGTGACATTATGGATGTTTATATGGTGGACCGCGAGCTTGCAGATATGCGCATGCTGAAAAAACTAAATGATGATTACGTGATACCAGATAAAATAAAAAAAATGAAGGTTAGTAAAATAATAAAATTAATTTAAAATAATTAATAAAAGGTTAAGGTTAATAAAAGGGAAACAAAGTGAAAAGTTTATAATTGTATTTTTTTTTAACTTAAGTATCATCATTATAACATCATTACAACATCATTACTTTTACTTGTAATAAATTAGTTTCCATATGATCCCTGATTAGTAAAATAGTTATGGAAGTGCTATTTAAACCTGATAGATATACAGTTGCAGTTTATATTTTTCCTGCCTAACTGATTAGATGTGTTTATATTTCAGGTCAAGAATTGTACTAAGGTTTTGAGTTCTACAGTTGCAAGTGCACTAACCTACACATCATTATTTCGTAAGTTATTTTATGTTTTTTTTTATTATAATGAACAAACAGTGATGCTTAGTGTTTTACGTTTTAAGTATTCCCTATCTTTTCCCTTGGGTGTCGTGAGAGCCATGCAAGGAAGCTAAGAGCCATTAGTACTCAATTGGAGATCGGGTTAGCAACCAATTACCAGTGACTACTTGTTTTAACATCTGTTCCCCTTGAAACATCTATATATGGTTGAGATTCCTTAAAATCTTAACACTCTGATTACCCCAATTTGAGATAAAAGGCGTGAGCAATTTAGCTGAATAAGTAGTGACAACATACTATCATGTATCACAAATTGTACTATTGAACAAACAGAGTATATGTACAATAGCTTGAGAACTATAGCAGTAGTGGGTGTATTAAATTCCAGTTTTTTTGTTACAGCCCTTTACCCAGATGGAAAACCCGTCAGCCCAACTTTAAAAAACACAGCTGATATTGTCACTTTCTTCGACAAATTATTTGACTCATGCAACGGAGCTGCAGCTGGAATTAAAAATATGGGGAAACCTCTACGACGGGCAGTCACGAAGAAGTCTGAACATCAAGGATTTGCCGAATATGCAAGCTAAAGCGTTAGCTAAATGTAAAAAAAGACTTAAGAATAAAAAGAAATAAATTATATGCTGTTTTTTTATTGAGACCCTTTTTACCAAAATGATAGACATTTGGCAAATAGTGAATAGTTTGTGGGATTTCAGTATGTATGGGTGCGTGCCACCTACCCAAGCAAACCACATAATTTCAAATTTCCCGCCTACGTACGCGTACGTTTACCAATGAAAGAAAAATTGGCACAAAAGGTCTCGATACGTACCGTAAAGCCAATATAAAATAAAAGTAAAAACATGTCAAACTCTAAACTAACGTGCATACTGTACCAAAAACGCTAGAGTAAGATTCCTATCTGATACGTAGTATCTAATTGTAATCTGTGTTCAGGAGTATTAAATTGAATTTTTACTGTACAGTAAACGGTTTCTTTTTGACACTTTTTGTTTTGCAACATAAGCTAAAGTATTCCAGTAATTTTCGGTTTTTGCTTGCGCAACTACAACAGCTCGCAAAACATAACATTATTTTATCCCACATAGGAGACAATTAAATAAAAGCGAGAATACTGAATAAAATACTATAAAAAATCCAACAATTTCATATCCATCCGTCCATCCACGTCAATCTTCGGTGTCAATAGCCAAACATTGGCGGAAACGTCAACTAAACATTCACAGCTGATCTTCCCACCAAAAGAAGATTCTTATATTTTTTTCGGTCGAATCAGCCGCGGCGCTTTTTGACATTATATGACAAGTCACTTAGTGATGTCAATGATCAGCTCTATTTCTCAACTCGGGTAGAATAATTTCAACTCGAGTTGTATATCCTCTTAGTAGAGTTAGCTCACCCACTCCCACTCTAGCATGCACCATCTATCCATCCATCCCCATCCCAGCGAGTATCCTTATCCCTTCAAGTGGATAATTCTCTAAAGTAGTCATTTTATGCAATGATAGCGGAAACCGTTGCTCAAACTTAAACGTTCACGTCGTATATTCCCGAAGGAGTTGGCAGAAGTACTAATACTTCTGAAAATCACATGACATTGCTACCTGGTGTTCAGAAGTATTAGAACCTTTGCCATATATTATTTATTGAGACACAAAATTTTCAAAGTTAGGTATTACCACAGATAATATAATACTATACTAGTGTATTACACAGTATACAAAATTTTATTAATACTTTACTATAGTATATATAGTTACTATACTTTAGTATAGACTATATTTGCCGTGTAGTGTCGGTTTAGAATAGCACTATCCCATTTCTTCCGGTGGGTGTACGTAAGAGGCGACTAACGGTATGGGGCTATTAAGGGATTTTTGGGCGATGCGATTGGAGACCCATCACCAACAACCTTTATTTTTACTATCTTTTCCCCACTCAAATTTCCAAAAGTGGCTGAGGAATTTCTAATTCCTTAGCTCTGGCTACCCCTTCCTGGGATTTATAGCCGTGAGTATATGTATGTATGTTTATTATAGTCGTGGGTCCGATGGAAATGAAGCTGTAAAACACGCTAGGAATGAGGTAGGTCTTCGTATCTCATCAGTACCTTTCGCTAGTAAGGGGAGGCCCACCGTGTGGGATGTACTGCCGCCCTCGCTACTGAAAAGGTAGGTACTGGCTTTTGACTGGGTCCGTTGGGCCCACCACTATAGTTATGTATTTATTTGTTGAGATATTTTTCTTTCTTTTTAATTTTTATTAATTTTTGTAACAGTTTTCTACAAATATAACGCGTACGAACTTTTTAAAGGGTTTGTCAAAGTAATTATGTGAACAATACATAAAAGAAAAGAGTTGCAATCAAAGACTACCTACGCAACTAAGAACAAGTATTTTTTTAGTCTTGAAACTCCCACAGCCTACTGGAGATGGAGTAAAATTGAACGAAAACGAGAGAAATAGGTGTGGTGTATGCCCTCCTGCTAAAAGAGCCAAGTCTGTGCACCTATGCAGGGCCGCGCCGCCCTTGTGTGCGAAGTGTGCGGCGCACACAGGCGCCAGGACTATAGGGGCGCCGCGCCCGCGCCACCTAAATTATTTTTGTTACCTACCTACCTACCTTGTTACCTAAAAGATTTAGAAGTAAGTAGGTAGAATAGCCCAACTTACGCCTTGTAAACAACAAAACATCTATTACGCTCATTGAACAAGTCTCTCAATATTTAATGTTTATTATTATTCACGTTTAAGGTTTCATTTTACGCTTAGGGTTTTATTTTACATTACTTATGTATGAGCTCAAAGTTAAAACGGCGGCAGTTCTTTTGAGCCGTAGAGGCGTCGAGTTTGTATTAGTATGTATTAGTGAGTTTGTGTTGTGTACGCAACCCGATGCGATGCGTGCGATAAAATGAACGAGATAGCCAAGACAAAACAAAACAATTGAACATTCATTTGATTGCAATTGTGTGTAAGGTTGATTTTTTATAATAAATAGTTAAGAAAGATTTGGTCTGGTTACAAGAATCTTATCAGGAAAAGAAAACAAGAAGAAGAACGTAATAAAAATGCAACTAAAATAAGTAAATAATTTACGGCTCAACCAACCATTTGGACACCATCATAAGAGACAGAAAGCAGTCAGGTCATCGATGAAAGTGTTATTAAATCTGATTAAAAAACGCTTCAAGTAGTGGTCGGTATGAATTTTTATGTCATTTTCTACACAAATAAATGTAAGTTCTGTTTAAGATATAAAACAAAAAACTAATTCTGAATAGAAAAAAATAATTTTTCCCGGCTGTTTTAGAGACTAGGCGGAAGGAACAGACATTAATTAATGATATTTTATCTTATGTACTTTTTACACCGTTACACCCTTAAGCATTTAGTTAAAGCTGTGATTTAAATATTACAAATTTATTTCAGTCAAAATTTATAATTAAAAATATAATTTAAAAGTCTAAAATCGTTAAAAAACCGGCCAAGTGCGAGTCGGCTCACGCACGAAGGGTTCCGCACTATCATCTATAATAGAAAATTACGTTTTTGTATGGCAGCCCTCCTTTCTTATTTACTTTACTGTTATTAAATTATTTGTTTTGAAAGGTGATTTACAAGTAAATATTCTGTAAAAAAAATTAGCGTCTACTTATTAACGTTTTCAAAATTAAGCAATAAAATACGATAAAAACACGTTTATTGTATGAAATGTTTTTTTTGTATTTGTTGTCATAGCGGCAACAGAAATAAATCATTTGTGAAAATTCCAGCTTTCTAGCTATCACGTTTTATGAGATACATCCTGGAGACAGACAGACAGATAAACAGCAAAGTCTTAGTAATTGGGTCCCGTTTTATCTTTTGGTAGGGAACCCTAAAAAGAGGCGCTTCAGAGGTTCCGCACACAGGCGCTGCCTGGGGTCGGCGCGGCCCTGCACCTATGTGCCAAGTTCCGATCTGCATGACTTGCGCTAACACTGAGTGCAAGTCTTATCTTTGACGGAGTATGTTGGTACCATAGATCGGATAATCGTATGCATATTTACCTAAAGTTGACCGGTGGCTTAGTATGGAAAGCACTTCTTTATCGTAAAGATTTCGGGATTTCGGAATTGATGCATTTAATGTTCGGAATATAGAATTAAATGTATTTTCATTACGTTTGTAGTGTTTTCTATTACAATATATTATTTGTATGTACATTACTTGTATGGAAAAAAACCCAATGTTTCGGGATGAATACCGTTAGCGTTTTGATTATAAATATAATTGAATGCACACTCAAATAAAGGTTTTTAAATGAGGAGCCGTAATTATTTGCGTTGAGAACAATATTTGAATAACATTGTAAAGCGACATGATAGTCCAGTGGGTAGAACACCCGCCCGAAAAACAGAAGGGCGTGAGTTCCAATCCTGGGACGGGCCTACACCAATTTGTCTTTTCTAAAGTCATATGTGTGGTTAATTTATCATGGTTGCTAACGGTGAGGGAAAACATCGTGAGGAAACCCACATGGCTGAGTTGTACTTAGTCATGTGACAGTGTATTCGTACAAAACGGCGATAGGCCTGCCCCCTATCACGTGAGTACACTGTCTAAGCAAAACGTGGGTACCTTCTCGGGAAACTAGATGGCGCTTGCCATGTGAGTTCAGGAGTATTGGTACCTCTGCCAACCCCTTCGGGGAAAAACGGCGTGAACGTTTATGTTATGTTATGTTATGTTTATGTAAAGCTTGTTGTGCACTTAGCTGCACATTTACTAACGTTAAGATTTTAACTATTATGGAATATATCGAAAAATAAATGGAGATCAATTTCAGTTTTGAATTTACAATTCTCGTTATGTTCAAAAAAGCGTTATAAATGTGAATGTGCGAGTGAGACGGATAGGTAACTTTGGCTGCTTGTGCTAGTGAGACGGCATTCTCAAAACCGGTTTGTGTGCAGGTAGGTGCAAGAAACCCCGGTAATGCATGTCTTTTGTTATCTTATCTATCTATTAGTTACTTGAAAATATTCGTCGCTTTGCTTGCTTAATATTATAATTTGATAGGTAGGTAACCAACTAACTCGTAAATTCGTAATTTGTTTTATATCCGATTAGTTCAAAATCCCTGATTTTTTTCGAATCCCGACATTGAAAAAGACAATTCCGAAAAAAGAAGCCGTCTCCATATTTTCTTAGCCAAAAAATAAGTTTAAGTAAATATGCATCCGATTATCCGATCTATGGTTGGTACCCTGTCATTTTATTTATTTTTTGAAATATTTTTTATATTTTATTACATTTCAGTTTCAAAACAAAAGTAAAGAATATTTTTTTATTACTGTTAATATTTTTCATAACCTTGTTTGTATGATAAGACTAATTTTTCAAAGTTCTATTTAGCTAAGAAAAAGATGTTCCTATTATTTTTAAATGAAACATAACAATTATTTTAATATGATAAAACATTTTAATTAAAAAATATATAAAACTTTACAACCTGCCTTTTATTTATAAATATTTAAAAATAACTGGGTCCAATGGACCCACGACTATAGACCGTGACTTTATTTCACCACTAAAGCTAAGTGTTAACATGATGCATGATACATGCATACTCACGCCATTATTTTCTATTAGGGTCGGGAATTGCGTATCGATTGCCACATTTTTTTACTTTTATTTTGTACTAGGTGACCCGACAGACTTCGTACTGTCAAATTTGCTTATGATAAAGCCGAAGGTGTTCTTTCCGGTACTCTTAGTTCAATCAGGCGTAAATATTTTAGTGGCCAATTTTTTCCGGGATAAAAATTATCCTATGTTATAATTTGGGTCATTATATAGCATTTAGCCAAACTTCATTCATATGCATTATGTACTTGAGGCACCTTTTAGCCTCAAACACACAAACATCTAAACTTTTACATTTATAATATTAATAGGATTAAAGCCTCATTAACTGTAAAATAATTTGTAATATATTTTTTTATTAATTCAGTTTATGCCAACTCAAAATTGGTCCTCGCGATACGGGCTTAGCCTAGTGCGAGGGCAAATGTAAATTGAAACTGTGTATCTGATTAATTAAGTAAATAAAGTTTTTTTAAATGCAACACATGGATGCGTCGTGTTCTGGTCAAGTGGTTACCGCCACTATGACCTGACCATCTTATCAAAGATCTACTGGCCAGTACACCCCATCCCCCACACAGTGGTGTATAAACTTATAATTTGTATTTATTCTTAGCTAGAGAAGTATTTAGACACCATGATGTAAGATTATGAGGTGCTGCTTGTTATCATAAGGTGTGTACGCGAGTCCGCCATCTAAGGTCGCTACAAAACTATTAATTTCATAATAAAACATACTGTCTAATACGAGTTCAACTCCGTTTGCGTAAATCTTAACTCGAGTCGAGTTGGCCATCACTATAATGTTGACAGTGACATTTAAATATATATTTTTTATATATTTTGAACGGCCCTGGTATTCAGATCTTTAGAGCAGACATTCACTTTTTTATTTACATTTATTTTCCCATTGTACGTAAGTATAGGAAACTAAATCTAAGTATTTTACCATCATATGTATCGATATCGACCGCTTTCGGCCACAGCGACTGGGATCCGACTATTGAGAGCGTCGCTCGTGTGCTCTCACGTGACTAATATAGCGGCTCTTTGAAACAAATGATTATAGATATTAAGTTAGCTAAGTGGGTGAGCGTTAATAACCATGATAAATTAAATACCCATATGACTTTAAAAAAGACAAATCAGTAGGTCCGTGTTGGGATTTGAACCCACCCACGCCTCTCTGCGTGATAGGCAAGTGCAGACCTATCACGTATAAATAGGTGTAATGTGAGCTCTTTAAGGTGCCGTTAGTGCAGCGAACAGAGTTTTTGAAACATTATAATGCGTATGTTTATAACAATATGGTTTTGAAAAAAATACATTAAAATCTTGAGGCTTTTCTGCTGTAAAATTGGCGATTCGAAACATGATTAATACATTTTCGCTCGATAGAAAAAAATCGCCAACATACCTCTAATTACACTCTTTAAAATGGTTTTATATTTTATTTACTTTACCTACTTACATATAACTTGCATCATAATTTGAGCATTTGTATTTCTAATAATAATTGGCGATTAGTTTTCTTTTTTAATAAATTCAATAAAACAAATATTTTAAAAACATCGATATTCGCAGTCCTACTCGTGCCCGAGCGCCGCCCGCCGCCCGCTCAGTGCTCGGCGAGCTGCTTTAGAGGATGGACCTGTGTCGCGCGCGCCTTGTGTTTCAGATCTTACAATTTACGCGCGTGCGGCGCCGTTAGCGTGCGAGTGACCTATCTGTATACGATGCGCGTCAATGTAGGCGTGAGAGTGACCGTGCGTACGGTTAGCATTAGCAAATATAAAAGAATTCATTCAATTCATAGATTGCACTCATTTTTATATTTTATTGTTTAATTTATTAGGAATGGGAAAAAGAACAAAACCGTTAAAGTAACTTCTCATTTCAATTAATAATATTAAATAGTTACAGGTGTAAACTGAAAATTATATACGTACGTATACTCACGGCTATAAATCCCTTAACGGGATAGCCAGGGCTTGATTTGGGAAAAGATGGTAATAATATATGATTTCGGTGACGGTTCTCCAACCACATCGCCTCAAAAATCACTTAAAAAGCCCCTATACCCTTAGTCGCCTCTTACGATCACGGGTAGAAATGGGGTAGTGTTATTCTAAGCCGACACGACACGACAAAAGTTATGAAATTATCACTGTAATAATTTTGTTAAACTGACAGGGGTAGACAAATCTATCGTATCATTATATTTTATACGACGACGACATGATAGTCCAGTGGGTAGAACACCCGCCCGAAAACAGAAGGGCGTGAGTTCGAATCCTAGGTCGGGCCTACACCAATTTGTCTTTTCTAAAGTCATATGTGTGGTTAATTTATCATGGTTGTTAACGGTGAGGGAAAACATCGTGAGGAAACCCACATGGCTGAGTTGTACTTAGTCATGTGACAGTGTATTCGTACAAAACGGCGATAGGCCTGCCCCCTATCACGTGAGTACACTGTCTAAGCAAAACGTGGGTACCTTCTCTGGAAACTAGATAGCGCTTGCCATGTGAGTTCAGGAGTATTGGTACCTCTGCCAACCCCTTCGGGGATAAACGGCGTGAACGTTTATGTTTATGTTATGTTATATTTTATATTGTAAACGGCCATGGTAGAAACTATTTTTGAAATTGATAACCTAGGGTAAGCGATACAGTTTTCGTCACCCTGACTGTTATAACCATTCGTAAATATTTTAGAAAGAAAATGTAAATAATCATAAACAAATGTCCGAACCCATACCATAGAAAATATTTGCGAGTGGCTAAAACTGTCGAGTTGACAATAACTGTATTGCTTACCCTACTGTATGTTTTTAAAACGCGCGCACTGCGTCGCGTCGAGGAGACGGCCGCCGCTCGATCGGCGCGTAGGCGCTTCCCCGCGCCCGCGGGGGCAGCACCCCCTCAGATGATATTTTTCGCTGAACCAACGGCGCCTTAACAGTTCTTGGAAATATTGCTTGTTCTTCCAGTTTCAGAAATAAGTGAAGAAACTTCTGGGATTCAACTACTGTCTATGAGCATCACGCATGATATTACGTATAACATAGATTATACTATCAGTGCTTTATTATTATTATACATTATGTGTGAACGTACCTCTCTAGTTTGTGGTGGTGCTAAAAAACATAATGGGTTTATCGCATATTCGACGGACTTTTTTAAGCTCGTTTCATGATGTCGCATTATATGGATGTGTTTGCGTATTTATTCTTAATCCCAGCGGTGTTTATATATTTTACACACACACACACACACACACACACACACACACACAGCGTCATCCAATTTACGCATATGCCATTTGGCATTTAAGATTTGCCACTGTTAGAGCTCTGTCAGTGGCTCTGACTCTGCTATGAATCCCCTCTATAGATTTTTAATTTTGAAGCTCTGGTCCCTTATTTTTAGCATTTAATGTAGTTTTTAGGCAGAATTAGTAAGGCATATACACTTTATTACAACTTTATTAATATACAAGACATTTAAATATTTTACACCACACATATTATATCACATGCCTGCCTGTGATAGACTAACAACAGTAGTTTGAAAAATTTATATTCTCTACACTATTTGCAAGAAATATAATATACCTTATAAGTTCTTATAAACGAAGTCAAAAGAAGTATAAAAATAAGGAATCAGCACATAATTCATATCGATAATTTGAATTTTCAATTAGAACATATTCATATTATTCATTGCCTTATTGTTATTTTTTATATTAAGATGTGCTGTATATCTCAAGTAACTATATTTTTTTATAACAAAACTGTCTATGCAAATATTAAAAAGTAAAAATTTATTATATTATGTACATTATTTACACTTATATTCAATTGTAGTTTTTTAAATAGTGCAAATATACTCTGGTGAATAATTTAATATCAATATTTATCATTTTGCTGTTGATATCTTTGCCGCCTCTAAGTTCATATAATATGTTTTTCTTATAAAAGCCAAAAGTATTATTTTGCTACACATTAACCAATGCTAAATTGTTTACAGAAACTTTCGTTCCATCTATATTAAATTAGGTTATTTATCTAACTTTTTCTAGAATGTTATATAAAACTAATTGGAAAAAACTTACAATCCTGTATTGAATCAACTAAACACTCAGCCAGAAAGTTTTAAAACTACAATATTAGATTATATATAAATTATAAGTTTGTACACATCTGTAACCTAATATTTTATTGTATTTGGAAATAACTTTAATAAAAAGAGTTGAAACCTTACAAATTGATACATATTGACACTGTTATGGCAACTTAGCTATTACACTGGCCAACAAAAAAAAACTTTTTTTTTGGTGCGGTAAAAATTTGTTTAGATATTGTTTTTGAACGTGTCTCTGATGACAAACCTACAACTGCCATTTTTGTATCAGCTCTAATTTCATAACTACCCTCAATTTTAAAATTTCGTCACTTTGACTTCAACAAAGTATCGCAATTCTTTTATTTTCATCAATTTCGTTGTTTTGGCATAATGGCAAGCTCATCAAGATGTTGTTTGACCAATCCTAATTCATTTTGTTATATTTGTGGTGAATATACGTTTGAGGAAAACAGAAAACCCATAACAGAGTTCGTGAAAAATGCATATTTCGCATACTTCAACCTATCTATTGAGCATCAAGATAAGCCTTGGGTGCCCCATTTTGTGTGTAAAACATGCAGAGAACATTTGAGACAATGGACAAATTGCAAAAGAAGATGTATGAAATTTGGGATACCGATGATTTGGAGGGAACAACAAAATCACTTCAACGACTGTTATTTCTGTTTGGTTAAGATTGTCGGCATAAATCGAAAGAATAGAAGTAAATGGACATATCCTGATATACCATCAGCGAAAAGACCTGTACCTCATTCCGAAAGTGTCCCTGTGCCTACGTACCACTCGCTGCCAGATATCGAAGTGGAACAATATAACGAAATCCAAGCAAATCCCGAGATCGACAGTGATTATGGCGAGTTGAATCGAACCTCTCGTTTTTTTTCACAAGGTGAGCTTAATGATCTGATAAGGGATCTAGATCTTTCAAAGGAGCGTGCTGAATTGTTGGCTTCTAGATTAAAAGAGAAGAATTTGCTTTCACCAAACACAAGAGTTACATTTTACCGTCAAAGAGAACGCGATTTGCTACCATATTTTTCTGAAGATAACAATCTTGTTTATTGCAATGATATTGGTGGTTTATTAACAAGAATGGGTTTACAAAAGTACGACTCAACTGAGTGGCGTCTTTTTATAGACAGTTCCAAAAGAAGTCTCAAATGTGTATTGCTTCATAATGGTAATAAACACGCTTGTGTTCCAATTGCTCATTCTACCCGAATGAAAGAAGAGTATGAAGCAATTGCACTGCTTTTAGAAAAGATTAAATATGATAACCACCAATGGTTTATATGCGTCGATCTCAAAATGGTTAATTTTCTGTTGGGACAGCAAGGTGGATATACAAAGTATCCATGTTTTATGTGTCTTTGGGATAGTAGAGATAAACCGAATCACTGGGTACGAAAAAATTGGCCGATCAGAGAAAGCCTAGCTGTTGGAAAGCAAAATGTTATAAATACACCTTTAGTCCCCCGAGAAATGATCATTTTACCTCCTCTACACATAAAACTTGGTCTCATGAAACAATTTGTAAAAGCATTAGACAAATCGGGCTCATGCTTTCAATACATTACGAGGGCATTTCCAGCTTTAAGCACAGAAAAACTCAAGGCTGGAATATTTGACGGTCCTCAGATAAGACAGTTAATTAAAGATGATAACTTCGCAACATCTATGAATGAAACGGAACTTGCTGCGTGGAACTCATTTGTGCAAGTGATCAAAAATTTCCTTGGTAATCATAAGGCAGAAGATTATGAAAGTATTGTAAACCAAATGCTTTCTTGCTTTCAAAAGTTGGGATGTAATATGAGCATCAAGGTTCATTACCTACACAGCCATTTGGACTGCTTCCCGCATAACCTGGGTGACTTAAGTGAGGAACAAGGAGAGCGGTTTCATCAGGACATCAAAGTCATGGAGGATCGATACCAGGGTAGATGGGATACTCACATGATGGCTGATTACTGCTGGGCTCTTATGAGAGACAACCCAATGCATAAACATGAAAGAAAATCTATTAAGAGGAGTTTTTTGTACACTGACTAATAAAAAATGTGTTTTTTCGTTGAAAAATTTTTTTTTTTAATATTTTCAAAACTAGAGCTGATACAGAAAAACTGATTACATATTTGAAATCAGTGAAGAAATTACTTTCATAATCAGGTCTTAAAACAACGGCACCAAAAATAGTGTTGGCCAGTGTTATTAAACAATTTGTCTAATTGTTTTTGCAAATTATGCGAAGTTATAGCAGGCGTATCTGGGGCCTGCGTGGGTTGATTTTTAGCTGGAGTCTTCAAAAACTGCATCTGATCTTTCATTTTCATGTAAACTGTTAGTGCTTTGCTACTTACATCAATTTTAGATTTAGGAGTTTGCATTCCATTGCACATTTCTGGCATTGATTTGTGAAACACTTTTTTTCTGAGACAACCATTTTTCTTTGGTATCCTATATGTTGGGGAGCGTACTGGTGATTTAATAACTGAACACCTTGAACCTAAAATAGGGCTTTTAGGGCTAGTAATTTCGACTTTAGGTATGTCTTCAGTCAATGTGATATCATGGAAAAATATGGGCGATGTTGAGCCATCTTGTTTCTTTTTAATAAGTCTGTTCAACCGTTCTAACAATTTAGTCTGTGACTTGATATTACTTTCTGTTTCGTTTTTCATTTCCAGCAAAACTTCTAACTCGGATTTAGTCTTGATGTTATTAGTGACAGCTGCTTTGTTGAACATATCACACAAAGAAACAATTACACTCTCCTCTCTTGACTCCTTGTAGACAGACATACGATCACTGGCCACTCTATCAAAACATGAAATTGTGTCATTAATAGAGTTCTCATTTAATGTTGAGTTATTGATATATTCATTTACGCTTCTGTATTGTTTGAAAGGAGTGGACGCCGGAGGTGATATTTCGTCTGAATGGTTCTGGTCTTTTGTTGCGTCTAAATCACCATCTTGAATCTCTTTTTCTCTTTGTAAAAAGCTGGCATCACAACTTGACTTCCATGAATCATTTGATAGAGGCGTGTCTGGTACTTGTTTGGGTACAATGGTTTTTCTGTAACTAGTTAACCTCGGTGGAGGCATTATTTTTTTGGAAGCACTGATATTGGTCTGAACTGAAGTCTTTTTTAAAGTCACATTTTCTTTGTTGGAAACAATAAATCGGTTGCTTACAGGTTTTGGAACCGACGGAGTTTCCGGTATTTTGTAGACGCCACTTATCCTTACATTGTTATCACGTGCTGAAAAATAAATAAAAATAAATATTGTTCTTCTTTTACATTCTTCTACCTGCCCCTTGGGGTAAGTAACAGAATCAACTCAAACTCAATATTCACACGTGATTGTATCTTTAATATGTTTCTCAGGAACATACAAAACTGCATGTACACTGGTGGTGGTAGACAGTGGTAGTGTACAGCTAGAGAATAAAGATTACTAAAATACATACATATACTCACGACTATAAATCCCTAGAAGGGTAGCCAGAGCTAAGGAACTAGAAATTCCTCAGCCACTTTTGGAAAGTTGAGTGGGGGAAAGATGGCAAAATAAAGGTTGTTGGTGATGGGTAATGGTGGGTTTCTTTCTTTTTCTTTCGTTTCTTTCCTAAGGTCATATTTGCGGTTTATTCATCTTGGTTATTAACAGTTAGCGAAAACATTGTAACTAAATATAATGTCACTTTTGCATTTTAATATTTGATAAAAATGCAAAGGTGACAAAAACTTTATTGTATAGAAAGTTATAAATTGTATGATTATTTGGCGCATCTGTCTTGATATTGTTGCTACTTAATTACATAATTACAAAGAATAGTGCCCAATTTTCGCAATTCTTTGTCTTGACCATAGAAACTTTTCTTTTATTTTGTTTGGAAGATTAACAGCAAAACATAACTTAACTACTATATAAATTATCGTGTACCAATTATAAATCTTTACCAATATGTTTATATAAATTTTTGTGTACCAATTATTAAATTTCACCAATGCTATTACAGAAACCAACATCAAATCACACTGCAGAGAAAATCCATTAATACTGGGCAGTTTTATGATACCCAGTTGATAGACTATGTATTGAATTTATTCATTAAACATAGTAATTACCTTTTAAGTGGTGAACAGATTTCTTTGGTCTTGCTTCAGGTTTTGGAAACTTTGGTGTCTCCGTGTTCATGGCAGGTCTCATAGATGCCTGAAAAACATAGACACATTCAAAGTTAATGATCCCATGTTATGTTTTTCAGAAGGCACATGTTCAGGCTGGTGTTCCATTTTTGTAGTAAATATTATTTTTGGCAACTTGGTCTAGTCCAGGGTGGTATGGCCAGGACTATTCACTATTTAGGGGGTACTCACGACATGGGGGGTTTAATATATATTTGCTTTGTCTCCTTTTAAGTATTACTACTCATGTAGTGTACCAAAGGGAGCACTATGAGGACGAGACTTAGTTTTTATTTTACAAGTTATACAAAATAACTTAAATGAATGTTCAAAAGACAGGGATTTAAAACAAATTATGTAGGGAATGATAAAAGAAGCAAATAAGCTCTGAAAAAACCTCTCCGAGGCCCATTATCAAGATATGTCCCCCTTATATCTTATTAACATAAGTAAAAATTGTAGAGAATGTGTCAGTTAATAATTAAATAATTCATAATAAAATTCGAAATTATCTTAACCTGTGGTTTGGTATGAAAATTCAGCACTTTCCTAACAGGGTTGAATTTTGATTGATCATCTTTAGTATGGTTAATCCTTTTGTCCACCTTCACTGATGTATTCCATCTTTTCCTCATGGAGGCCAGATGGGACTGCTGATTGGCAGCTTGTTTGCCTGGACGACCTTTTATAGCTGCAAACATGGTAATATACCAAGGTTATAACAAGTGCTATTTCATCAAAATAATCAAGATAGCTCAGTGGTTAAAACATGCGCTTATCATGCAGAGAGGCGAGAGGTTTGATTGTCAAGTTGGGCCAACAGCAATGTGTCTTTCATAAGGTCATATGTGAGGTTTATTCATCTTCATTAAAAGTTAGAGAAAACATTGTAACAAAACCCATGTGGGTTATAAGACATGTGACTAAGTTGTTCTTAGTCATGTGACAGTGTATGGTACAAAATGGCAATAGTCCTGCCCCCTATCATGTGAGTAAACTGTCCAAGCAAAACATGAGAACTCTGAACGCCAGGTGACAGTATCACATAATGTTTAAAAGTATTAGTACCATATCCACTCTAAAAGTTAATAAGATTTAATTTAATTAAGAATAAATTGTTATAAATCTTTAGCAGAAAATTAAAAGGGCTTCAGGCTTCGGTTCTAATTATTTAAGACGGTTTTTGATTCCAAATCTTCGAAGCTAGCTTAAACAGCCACAGATATATTTTTTAATTAGCTGGTTTATAAGCCATAGGTGTACTATTTTTTCAAATCTTCTTCTGTGATCCTCAATATAAACTAACCTTTCATTAGCTAAGTTACTAAATAAAACAGTGGTAGCCTGTGCTTTAAATTTAATAAATGCTGAAGTCACTCATAAAAATTCAGAAACAAAAATATGATTGAATAAAGGATTGTTGGTTTAAAGGCTTTAAATGGCTTTGGAAAAAATTAATTAAAAGTCCCTTAAGCTTAGTCCTTTCTTACTTTACATATAATAATTTATATCCCCATGATAAAGACCTACAGTTTAGCCACAAGTTATCTACTTCAGCACAAAGTCTGCCAGGTCACCTAAAAGTATGATATGCAAACATATAATAAGGCAATAAATAAAGAATATATAATAAGGCATTTTCTGTCTTAACTGTCTCTTAATATTAGGAAATGTTCTACTCACATGTAAAGTTTATTAGTACAAAGATTACAGACAGCTCAAAAATTAAATACACACAATACAATAGATAGATGTGTGTATCCAGGACACTAGGATGGTGAATTTCAAGATTTAGGATCTAGCTGCATAACAGAGTTGAACCAATTAAAACCAATTGATCAATTTCATTAAATTTGACAACAATTGATTAAACCAAGTCATGCCATCTTTGCCATAAGGATGCCATTTTTATTATGTATCTAAATGGATGAAAACTAAGCATCACCACACCATCGACCATCAGGAATAAAAGACAGTGTAGAGTGCCACATAGTGTAGGCTTAGAATAACACTACCCCATATTTACCCGTGGGTGATGGTAAGAGGTAACCAAGGGTATAGGGGCTTTTTAAGTGATTTATGGGTGATGTGGTTGGAGAACCGTCACCAAAAACATTTATTATTACCATCTTTTCCCCAATCAACTTCCAAAAGTGGCTGAGGAATTTCTCATTCCAAAGCTCTGGCTACCACATTAAGGGATTTATAGCTGTGAGTATATGTAGGTATGTATGAAGAGTACAAAGCAGGACCAGGTTAGAGAGATAACAGAATGTTATGTTAGTCAGCCAGGCTGTAAACAGCCTGCATGTGTACGAACTGGATAACACAGGTAGTACTACACTCTTCATAAGATTTTGGGTCAACTGACACCATTTTAACCAGAATTAGCACTGATTGAGGAGAAAAAACTATTTGTCAAAGGGTATTTTTATAGGTTTTTTTTAGTGAGTGTCACTAAGCAATATGTTGTGTTTATCATTACCGAGTAGAAAATAGTTGACAAATTATTGTATTAAGAAAGTGGAATATAATATTTTATTTAAAGTTTATAAACTTATGTTAATAGTTTATAAACAGTGTTGTTATTTTCTATTCGTCAAGCTTAAAACTTCACAGTGGGCATTCTGCAATCAAAATGAACCTCTTTAACTTTGAGTAAATTTGCTAGGTTCCATAGAACTACAAAAATGTTAAAAAGAAAAATGTCACACAGTAACTAAGCTAAAACATACACACATACACTCATGGCATAAGTTTGTATTGGGACAGAGACTACTATTGCCACTTTACTTTGTAAGATCCTGGAAAACTTCCAGAGCGCCATATAATTTACTATATAAATAATTGCGAATACTGATTTAAAGGAAAATGAAGATGAAAAGCTTTTCTAAATAAACTCACATGGCTCACCTTCAATATCAGCTCTCATCTCAGCTATAGTTAGCGGTTTAAATTTATCGACTTTACATGATGTTACAATGGTAGTGCGATTGCAGGGCTTTTTCTTGGCGGTCAATATTAAAGTATCTTGCGATAGAAGATCTGAAAATTTAAAAATATTATGAAACTTAAATGCATTACTGAATACCAAAGGTGCAATAGCAAAACAATACGTACTTGTGAGTTCAGGTAGCAGATCAGCCATGGTTTTTGGCCTTTCAGACTCATTGCTTTGTGTTATAGTTGTATCCATTTTAAATGATTAAAGACTCCATACAACGGAGAATCAAATTGTGTCCAAATCCGCAATAAACACTTATGACAATAATAATTTCAGTATTTTCGAAAATCACAAAATCAAAACAACGGACGGTTGCGAATGACCGATTTAAAATAAAAACTACTCGTTCCTTTACGTTTTCCAAAAGTAAACTATTTTCATAAACAAACATTAAAATTTATGCAATTTTTTTAATGCATTTATTTTAAATATTAAGATGTACAAAAATAAATTGAAAATAGGAGTATAATAATATAAATTAATAATTAAAATCGAAGTAATTAATGTGTGCTGCCTACATTACAGGCTTGTAATGAATCGGAGCGTTATTTATTTTCACACATTGGGGTTGAATGGGGCAACACCAACAGCGAGGTAATTTAAACCCGCGTTTACACTAATAATTCAAATACATTCAGTACAATAAGGCCATTGCAAAAGCTTAAAACGTTAACAATGCAAGGAAATTTTAATACAGATAATCTTTGACTAATATTACTACTAGACATCACGTGAATTGTAAGGGAGGAATTAAAATAGTATCATTACAATTTTTACTTTTTCAAATCATACCACGTATCCCTTTAAACCGCTTCAAATTCTACAAATTTAACTAACAACAAACAAACTTAACTATAAAAGTGACAACCGAACTGAAACTTATTAACTTGGACGTTTACTAATATTTGTATAATCAGCTCGCGGCATCATGACTGATCTTTGCAAATATTTCTTTCATTGGCATTGGCATACAACACACTAACAGATTACAAAATAAGCCATCTATATTTTCAAAGGAAATACAAAAAAATATAATAAATTCGCAAAAAGAAATTGTGCGCTGATGCTGATATTGATAAGAAGTATGATAAGATAAATATTTATTTCAAGATATTTTAAAGTGAATAAGTTCACGGTTGAAGTTTAATAGTTTTGCGGTGTCAATAGTGTTTGTAAAGTTCGAGAAGTCACACAACATGTCGCTTTCAAAACCTATCATAAACTTGTTATCAAGTTATTTACAAAACCTATATCTGCATCCCATTAGGACTAAATCTATTACCAGGTGAGTTTGATATTTCATACATATAACACACATATTTTAGTCTTATTTTTGCTGAATAAGCCTACAAATTCATTGAATACACGTAAATATTTTATCTATGTCGCCCTTTGCCATTGGGTCAGAAGTCCAAAGATTTTAAATACCTGACGATATTGCATAAATACATCATACGACAATGACGTTGTTTTTTTCCATCTTACCGTATTTAAACTGCGATACAGGACTATGGTACAAAAACTATTTTCATGACATTCAATAATTCTTTGCTTAGTATAATAATACTTTCAAAGAAATGCAAAAGCAACATTTGACATGGGGCATTTGTCTTAACTTTACGCTTACTTGTATCCCTAGGGCAGTTGCCCATGTTAGTGGGATATCCACATCCCTATCCAGGAGGAGGTAATCAATCAAAAACTCTCAACTTATTTTGTCAATATCTATATTGTTATTTTTATATTGTATATTAAATTTCACTTCACAGTATTTCTAAAATGTCCAACTATAAAAATTCACTGTATATTTATATCAAAACATAACATCGTACAACAACTTCTTCTTCACTTCTACAATTTTCTTAACATCTCCATAACAACAACAAAACCTAATTCTCTTTTTAAATATGAATTACATGTCAAACCATAGACTAAATTTAAACTTCTCACTCTATAGAATATCATCAACATCCCCTCTAAGTTTAAATTGGACTCAACTTCTCTAAAATCATATTAAAACCCATATTTAATGAACTTCCCACCCAACAACAATAAAAATAATTCGAATGACTAACTTACTATTATAATAACGATTAAAACTAAATTTCAAATTAATTGCCTAAACCACCTTAAATCTACTTATTCTATAACAGAGTTCACAGACACTTCACTGATCACTCACAATCCTATCTTTTAAACGCAAGAACTTAGTTCTGTCTAGTCCTTTTGTTAATATATCAGCGATATTTTCATTGGTTGGACAATAGTAAACCTCAATCTTATTCTGCACAATTTTCTCTTTAATAAAATGATATTTAACATCTATATGTTTACTTCTTCTATTCAGGATTCCATTCTTAATCAAAACAATTGCAGATTGATTGTCAACATACAGTTCAGTTTTAGGTAATACTCCTGTAATTTCGTTATACAAACTCTGAATATACAATAAATCTTTTATACACTCTGCAGCAGAAATATATTCAGCCTCTGTACTGGAGAGAGCCGTAACTGATTGCTTGCGTGAGCACCAATGAATAGGTCCACCAGCATAGAAAACAATAAAGCCAGTCGTACTCTTTCTAGTATCTGGATCAAATGCAAAGTCTGCATCACAATAGGCTCTTAAAGTTGTATCATTCCCTCGAACATACCTAATACCAGAACTAATTGAACTCTTAATGTATCTAAAAATGCTCTTAATATTTGCAAAATCATTTAAATTCGGACACTCCTGATGTCTACTACAATATCCTACATGAAATGACAAATCTAATCTTGTTTTATTCACCAAATACAACAGTGAACCAATTAATTGTCTATAATGATGCACATCATCACTATTAACTTTCCCCTCTTGATGTGTATCAACTAAAATATTCGGAAAAGGCATACCTTTTAAATCTTTATAATTAAACCTCTCCAATAACTGATCGAAGACTGAAAGCAAGATTGGAATACGCGCAACCAAGAGAACAAGCCGGGTTTAGAAAGGGATACTCTACTTTAGATCATATATTCACAGTCAGCCAAATTATTGAAAAGTATAATGAATACAAAAAAGACCTCTACATTGCATTCATAGATTATACGAAAGCATTTGACTCTATATCCCACAATGCTCTCTGGAACGCTTTAAAGAACAAGGAATCCACGACACCTATTTGAAAGTATTGAAAGAAATTTACAGTAAGAGTAAGGCGTGTGTAAAATTGGAGAGAAAAGGCGAAACTTTTAATGTGAAGCGTGGAGTAAAACAGGGAGACCCCATTTCCCCTAACTTATTTACAGCCTTACTCGAATATATATCTAGAAAGCTAGACTGGACAGAGCGAGGTTTAAATATCAGCGGTGAATACCTGCACCATCTTCGTTTTGCAGACGATATTGTTATTCTTAGTGAAAATGCCGAAGATCTCTCTCATACATGCTCCAATCTCTAGATCACGAAAGCAGAAAGTGCGGTCTACATATGAACCCCGAGAAGACATGTATTATGACAAACAGCAAAGTAACTCCAATTCTTATTCAATCAAAAATCATTGATTATGTAGATGAATATGTGTACTTGGGACAAAATATATCGTTTGGGGATAAAATGGCAGAAGTAGAAAGAAGAACAAAGAAAGCCTGGAGTGCATACTGGTCAATGAAGGATATATTTAAATCGAACATTGATATAAAGTTGAAAAAGATAGCAATGGACACAATAGTGACACCGACTCTACTCTACGGTTGCCAAACATGGCCGATAACAAATGAAGTAATACACAAACTGCAGATATTTCAAAGAAGCGCAGAAAGAAGCATGCTCGGTCTGACTTTAAGAAACAAAGTAAGAAATACAGCAATTAGAAAAACAACAAATATTATTGACGCTGCCAAATTAGTTTGCCAACTAAAATGGAGATGGGCGGGCCACCTGGCCAGAACAACCGATGGGCGCTGGAGTGAGAAAATGCTACACTGGTACCCGCGCGAGGCGCGCCGCCCCCCCGGCCGGCCGCGCCGTCGCTGGCGGGACGATCTCGTGAGTGCCGCCGGCATCAACTGGACGCAGCTCGCCGCCGACAGAGACCAGTGGCGATCGATGGAGGAGGCCTATGCCCAGTACTGGGCTACCCACTAAATTAAATTAAACTAAATATAATTCGTAATAATGTATATTAAATAATTGCAAAAATTTATATAAGTATAAAAATAAGCTAATCTAATAAAATAATTGCATGTACATAATAAATCTAAGAATATATTATAAATCAATTGTTAAAACTGCACTATTATAGTAATGTTGTATTAAATGAAATGAATGTTATACTTAAGTAAAGGAAATGTATTAATTAACTATAAATAATTTAAGTTGTATTTTGGGAAATAAAAGGCTTATTATTATTATTTCGGAAAACATTTTTGTTTCTCGCCTCTCCCATGGCCGAAAATGAAAATATAAATTTTAAATGGGAGAGGCGGTACTCCCCGACAAAAGCACAGTCGGTCGGGGTCAGGGAGTCAGGTTCAAGAACCGACGGACGATCCGAGCCGTATCGAGCAGCACCGCTTTCTGCATTTGTGCTGGAACCGACACGCCACAGAAATCCAACCGCCTCAAGTTGGTCGCGAGACTGGTTGGAATTAACCCGTTCGCGGACAAAACAATTGGGATTATTTCTGTCGAAGTCACACCCCACATGTCGGTGATCTCGTGAGCCAGATCGAGATATTTCCGACGCTTCTCGGTTTCGGCTTTCACGAGACCCTCGTCATGAGGGATAGTGACATCCACTAGAAACACCCTCGACTGCGACCGATCCCATACCACGATATCAGGCTTATTCGCTAGAATAGTCCTGTCCGTGATAACAGATCGGTCCCAATAGATTTTGGCACGGTCGTTTTCTAGGATTGGCTCCGGCAGATACTTGTAATACGGCAGCCTCTGTTGCAAGAGTCCGTATTTTAGAGCGAGCTCCTGATGCAGGATTTTGGCTGCTTGGTTGTGCCTGTGCAAGTACTCAGTGTTAGCAAGAGCCGAACAACCGGAAATAACATGCCTAAGTGACTCTCCGGGACGGCCACATGCTCGACAGATGTCTGTGGTACCGTCCTTTAGGATGTATCTCCGATAGTTCCGCGTCTTGATAACCCGGTCCTGTATTGCACAGACAAAACCTTCGGTTTCCCCAAAGAGGTCCCCGAAACGCAGCCAATGCAGGGAGGCTTTACGGTCCACGAAAGGTTCGTGAAGTACCTTGTAAAACCTCCCGTGCAGCTCCTTCTCTTTCCATACGGACTCCCGATCAAAGGTGCTAAGTACCTCCGGGTTTCGCCAATCCTGTGAGGCCAATGATAAGGGAGTCAGTCCTTTATCACTAGCGACCACCTCTCCCCGAATACTATCATCCGTCATCGTCAAAAAATAGTTTCTGAGGTTGCATACCTCGCGGTTGTGCATGGTTTTGGCACTCAAGAGGCCTCGACCACCACACTTCCGCGGGATATACAATCTCATAACCGACGATCTCGGATGATGCATTCGATGAGAGGTCATCGTCGTGCGGACTCGTCTGTCCAGAGCGTCTAGTTCGGACTGAGTCCATCTGAGCACGCCAAACGTGTACATCAGTACAGGCATGACCCAGGAGTTAATGGCTCGGATCTTATTAACGCCTGACAAGTAGCTATTAAGCACACTTTTCAGGCGTTCATAAAACTCCTCGCAAACACCCTGTTTCACGTCTGCCACCTTCACACCGATGGTTTGTGACATGCCCAGATACCGGTATGTTTTAGCCTCGGAGAGTGCCCTCAAATGATTGGTGCCGACATCGACACCATCAGAGTGCACGACATGCCCCTTCTCCACATGAACGACCGCACACTTATCGACCCCGAGCTCCATCTTGACGGAACCACTGAAATCATTAGTGATCGTCAGTAGCTCCGCCAATCTGTCAGCCGTGGGGGCGTAAAGCTTCAGGTCATCCATGTAGAGGAGATGAGGCAAGCGTGGTCCGCCTCTCCGAAACTGAAAGCCTGTCCCCGAATTCTCCAAGAGTGTACTTAGAGGATTCAGGGCCAAGCAAAACCAAACTGGACTCAGGCAATCGCCCTGGAAAATTCCTCGCCTTATATCAATTTGGTCATCCGCGTCCGTCATCCGCTGACCGTCTAAACTCAGGATCGTTCTCCAGCACCCCATACATTGCCCGAGGAAGTGTCGAACTGCACTATCAATTTTGTACAGCTCGAGGACCCTCATGAGCCATGTATGAGGTACCGAATCGAACGCCTTCCTGTAGTCTATCCAGCCAGCGGAGAAGTTCCGACGGTTGCGTTTGACCAGTTGGCCTACGACCGCATCGATGAGGAGCAGCTCCTTGCTACCGCGACTACCGCCCCTACATCCGTTCTGAGCTCCAGAGATCACATTGTTATCAACAATGTGTTGAGTAATCTTGGAGCTCAGAACGGATGTCAAGGTCTTGTAAATTGTACAAAGACAAGTAATGGGGCGGTATTGTGATGGATCCGCGGTAGCATCGCTCTTTGGAGCTAAATGAGTGACCCCAGTAGTTAAGAAGTTCGGGAGCGTCCCACTCTCGAGGGCGATTTGGAACTGACGGGCGAGAGTAGCGTGACAGCGCGTGAACCCCTTCAACCAGTAATGGTGCAATCCGTCCGGCCCCGGACTTTTCCAGTTCGGAGCCTTACGGATCGCAGCCACCACATCCTCCTCGGATATGTTGACGGGGTTCATGGGCGCTATGGGCTCGCACGCTCCCTCGACCGCCTCGAACCATCGGCCCTCTTCGTGATCAACAGGCAGCGACCAAAGCCCACGCCAAAAGGCAACTACATCTGCTTTTTCCGGTCGCTGACCTGTCGAAACCACATCGGGACGCTCCAAAGTTCTGTAGAACTTCTTCTGGTCACTCATGAAGAGACGATTCTGTTGGTACCTCTTTACCCTTTCAGAATATCGCCTAATTCGCTTACCCCAAGCAGCGATCTTCTGCTTCAGATCATCGATGCGCTCCACCAGTCTACAGGCAAACTCCGGTGAGTTGTCAAAATCATTCTCACCAGGGAATGCCTCCCTGACGAAGCGCACCACCCTCGGCCTATTGTTGCCTGATCTGAAGCTGGTCAGTTTGCCGATGAGGACCCTGGCCCTTGTGATACGGCTTTCAATCCGCCTCATCCAGGCTGGTCTAGTTCTAGTCCTGGGACTAGTACTGCCAGCCCGGCGGGAGCCAACAGCTCTTGTTGGCGGCATCCTGACGCCGACAAATTGACAAACTGTCATTGCGGCGCCAAAGAGAATTGAATCCGTATCCCAAAGGTCCATGTTGCTCTCTAAAAATGAGGGCAGCATGTTATTGACGGCCTCAACGACATCCCGAACCTTGATGCTGAGAGGAACTCGGGGCAGCCTTGGCCTCCTTTCGAGAGGCACTTGGCGATATTCCAGGATCGTCTCTTCGAGTGCGCTCCTCACCAAATCCAAATCCAGGGAGACTGTTCCCCAATCGCTACGCAGGTTAGCAATTGGCTCCCTCCGTACTTCCCGTTCAGGGACTGGAGGGAGAACCTGCAAAGGTGGCTCTTCGTCTAGCGGAGGAACAGCCTCGCGTCGCAATTGTTCGAGTTCGGTAGTGCTAAAAAGTTCTGAGCGCTGTATGTACCGAACTCGATCCGCCAAGTTTTGTTCTGTGACGGTCAAATTGGGCTCCAGCCGCTGAAATTCGCGGAACATTGCTGCCCGATAACCCGTCCGCCCAGTTCTTGATCCTGAGGCCCTAAGGTAGGCCCGCATGGCATTTCTATTCATATCAACCGTCCATGCCATGCGGCGCCTAGCTCCACCAGCGGCGGGCACCGACTGCTGGGACTGAGTTGCCCCAGTCCCAACCGATGCCAAGCCATCTGGTGGCTGAGGTGGTCGCGCAGACCGGCCAGGTGGTCGGGCCGGTCTGCGGCGGCTGGGGGACCGCATGCTGCCACGTCCAGCCCCAGCTCCAGACGCGCCCCAGCGATAACCCCTGGGGAGCGGCCCTATACGCTCATCGTTATTATAATCGTCCATTTTACGATGAGCGAAGATTCACCCGGGTTTTCGCTCACTTGCCCCGGGGAGACCGTTATTGCTCTATTTTGCGCTGAGACCAGTTTGTAGACACGGTCAACACCTACAAACTCAAGCGCTGACTATTTGCATTGCTGGAATGGCAAGCTGGTAAACATTTCATCCTGCCATTCCAACAATGGGCGGTGGGGTCGTCACATCCCTACGCCTATTATTATTATTATTATTAATAACTGATCAATATAAGATTTTTGAAAGATCTTAATACTACCTACAGCCTTTTCAACATCTATTCCTATAAATTTACTGATCTTATCAAATTTCTTTATTTCAAATTATTTTTCCAATTTCTCCATAATATTCTTTAACTGAATCTCACACGGTCCTATCACTAACCCATCATCTACATATATTGCTAAAAATATATCTTTATTTTCACTCACAAATAAACATGGATCTTGTTTCAGTTGACTCAAACCTAAATTTTTCAAAACTGATTTCAACTTAATATTCCACATAAGTGGAGCTTGTTTTAGCCCATATAAACTTTTCTTTAGCTTCAACACCTTATCTTTCCCTACATCAAATCCTAAAGGTACTTCCATAAAAATTTCTTCATTTAAGTTACCATAAAGAAAAGCTGTTTTTACATCAAACTGTTTTATTTTATAACTTCTTTGTGCCGCTAAAGACAACAATAATCTGACACTTGTCGTGTCCACAACCGGACTGTAAGTTTCTTTATAATCAACATTATATTGCTGTAAAAAACCTCTTGCAACTAATCTAGCTTTATAAATATTCCCTGGTTTTATTGTAAATATCCATTTACTAGATATTAATCTCCTATTCTTTACTTCTGTCCTATTCACAATTTCCCACGTTTTATTATTTTCTAAAGAATCCTTCTCACTCTTAATTGCATTCAACCATAACTCTTTTTCATTACTCCTCAACACTTCACTATATGTCAAAAATGAAGTCTCCAGATCATAATCCTTTAATCTTTCTGGCAGCCTTCTGTTTCTCATTGGTAAAATTCTTCTTTCCACATTTCCAACATTCTCAATAGCATCCTCAAACAAATCTTCTACAGTACTTACTTCCTCATTATTAACCTCTTGTATCCCCTGTGAAGCTCCATCAGCACCTCGTACCTCTTCCCCTCTCAATACTTCATTTCTTCTTCCCTCCGAAACTTCAATACTTCCATTATTAAAAAAATCTTCTCCCATACTATCTTCATCTAATAAAACATTTCCTTCATCATCATTCAGTTCATCTTCACAATTCCTACTCACCAACTCATCTCTCATAGTACATCTCTCTTGACAAACATGTTTCAAAGTACGGCTTTTCGCTCGACTGAGCCTTATTCCACTAGACTCATTCTCACTTGTCCTAACAGCATCATTACTCCTTTCTCTACTTCCCCTCTCAATGTTACAATCTTCTTGGCCAGTAACTATATTTTCACTAGTTTCAACATCACTCCTGCTTTCTCCATTTCCCCTCTCAAAGTTACAATCTCCTTCTCCAGTAACTATATCTTCTCTATGTATCTCATCATCTTCAAACAATTTAGAAAACACTGTTCTACTAAAGCTTGGTAAGCGACATTCATTCAAGTACTTATTTACATCATCATAATTATTATAGAATTTTACATCACGTGAATAAATAATTTTATTGTTCATTGCATCCCAAATCTTATAACCATTATTAGTGAAACCAACTAATAAACCTCTATTACATCTATTATCCAATTTGCTTAATTTCGTATTAATTTTATAATAAGCCAATGAACCGAAAATATATATATTTATATACATATTTGGTATTCTATTAAACCACATTTCAGCTGGTGTTTTCTCATTAATAGTGTTAGCGCACCTATTCGTCAAATAAGCTGCTGTTAGAACTGCTTCACCCCAAAGAACTTTAGGCAACTTAAATTCAAACAGTAATGCACGAGTTCTATCCATAATGGTTCTGTTAAGTCGTCCAGCCTTACCATTGTGTTGGGGTGTATATGGTATAGTATAATCTATTGTAATCCCTTTATTATCACACAACTTTTTGAATTGAGTACTTGTGTACTCCCCACCATTATCACATCTAATAGTTTTAACTTTTTCATTAAAATGATTTTCCGCATTATTAATATAACTAACGATTTTACTATATGCCTCAGACTTTGATTTCAATAAAAATATTTTAACAAAATGTGTATAGTCATCTAAGAACGTCATAAAATATTTGAAACCGTCATATGTTTCAGTACCAATTGGTCCACATATATCACTATGAATAATTTCTAAAGGTTTGTTTGCACGACGTCTTTCGGTACGAAATGGAAGCCTACAAAACTTTGATTGTGCGCAGACCCTGCAGGTTATCACCTCATTAATTTTATCTAAATTTATGCCACTTACAATATTTTTTGTTTTATTTAACGGTGTATGTGCCAAAGCACGATGCCAAAAGTTTTGTTTTTCCAAATTAAAAGCAAGGGGAGCATGGACTGACCTCATCTTTTCTCCATTTTTTTTATATCACTATATAATCAACTTCATAATTCATCAACTATCACTCGTACGCCATTACCTCCTCCGGGAACGCTTGCCCATAACCTGTTAGTGGAATATCCACATCCCTATCCTGGAGGAGGTAATCAATCAAAAACTCTCAACTTATTTTCTTTAATATTTATATTGTCATCTTTTATATTGTATATTAAATTTCACTTCACAGTATTTCTAAAATGTCCAACTATAAAAATTCACTGTATATTTATATCAAAACATAACATCGTACAACAACTTCTTCTTCACTTCTAAAATTTTATTAACATCTCCATAACAACAACAAAACCTAATTCTCTTTTTAAATATGAATTACATGTCAAACCATAGACTAAATTTAAACTTCTCACTCTATAGAATATCATCAACAGCCCACAAGTAACAGGATGCAGTGGTACATAACCTGTGGCTTGTGAGCTACATGTCGCTCTTAGTATTTAAATTTGCGGCCCTTAATAAATAAGTGTAGATAAATACTATCTTTTGTTGGTTAGAATTGAAATTGTGGCTCTTTTTTAATTGTTGTGTAATTAAGTTAATTGTAATTTGATGTCCCAATTCATAAGGTTGCAAATCTCTGCAGCAGGGGATCAAAATAGCTGGCAGTTTAGTATAATGATGTAATTGCTGGAATTGGATACTCAAGTGGTAAAGAAACAAGGCCTTGCATTTGAGGGACACTCAGTTTAGATCGAATTCAACTTCATTTAGATCAAATTCAACTTTGTTTAGATTGAGTTCAACTTCTTATATCTTGTTGCTTGAATGTATAATGACCAAGTTAACTCAAATAGAGCATATTTCCTGAATTGCAAATTTATGAGATATTAAAACATACATACATACATATTGCTGTGTAGTGGCGGCTTAGAATAGCACTACCCCATTTCTTCCGGTGGGTGTACGTAAGAGGCGACTAACGGTATTGGGGCTTTTAAGGGATTGTTGGGCGATGCGGATGGAGACCCATCACCAACAACCTTTATTTTTACCATCTTTTCCCCACTCACATTTCCAAAAGAGGCTGAAGAATTTCTAATTCCTTAGCTCTGGCTACCCCTTCTTGGGATTTATAGCCGTGAGTATATGTATGTATGTAAAACATACACACTCTTTAACCAGGTTATCAGTACAGATAAAATTACTACTATGTCCAATTATAACTATAAATTGTTGTAAATATTAACTCAGATTTAAATAGTGGTATGAAAAGATGTTAAAGTTTAAAAGGGAGCCCCTTGGTACTGGGAAATTAATTAAGGCATCAACTTATTGTTTCTATTATGATTATTACTAGCATTATCACTTACCAATGGAGGTCTTGTTTGTTCTACATAAAACTAAGTTCTTATTCTTACATCTTACCTGAATGACAAGAATGCAAATAAATGAATTGAATATGTATTTTATTAACCCATACCTTTTTTACAGTTGTGTGGTTGGTACTGCAGGCAGTGTCGCATCTCAATTGGTTGCTGGTGAAAATGTCAGACTTGATCCTGTACTTGCATTCGGGCTTTATGGGTAATATATCATACACCTACTCATGCCATACCACGTAATTGGGTAGGGTAGACTTCCTGGCAAACCACTCAAGCTCAATTTATACTTATTATAAGTTTGTAGGAAAACTCGCTTTTTAGCAAATCTTTGTACAAGTGTCTTGAGTTTCAGTCCAGGGACAACAAATAGAACTAATTCAAAGACCCAGTTGATAAAAAGCATAGCTCTTTATCAAAGAATATATTTAAGTGGCTGAGGAAATTCTAATTGCTCAGTTCTGGCTTACCCTTCTTGGGGTTATAACCGTGAGTATATATATGTATGGCTATCAATCCTAATTTAGAATATAAGACTGTAGACCCTTAAGCTCCCATACTTAATTATTTATATATTACAGATTATGAATCACTGTTCGATATAATTTAAGAAGTCCACCGTAGTTATCCTCTATTTACATTTACATCGACTTCCTTTGATTAATCCTCTCTAGGTGCCCACATTTCCTTTTTATTTTTTATAATATTTATTATTATTTGTAATGATTTTTTAGCATTGTAAAATGTCTGTACTCAAAAATAGTGTGTTCATTTATTACCATTTCCTAAATGGGTTGCTTATGTAGTGATTCTTAAAACTAAACAGCGATTTAAAAAAAAATCATTCGTTTATCTCCTCCGCCGCCTCATCTTCTAAAATGTATGTTTATAGAAAATGAGGGCGCTTTATCGCACCACAATACCATATACTGATAACATTGACTTTGCGATCGTAAACATATTATGAAACAATAATAACAGGGGAATCATATCATTTAAAAACTTGACACTCCGACAATGTTATGGCTAATAGTAAGTTATGCAATATCACATAGGCTAGCTTGTAGTTTATCGTACTTTTTTTTCATATACCATTTCTGTCCCAGCGGCTGGACTATTTCCTAATAGAGTAACCTCAGAAAAGAATAGTTAGAGGAACTGGATTGTTGCCTAGGTTTGGGAAAATATGACAAAATAGATTTGGTTGGTTGGTTCCCCATTGCATCGCACAACAATCGCTGAAAAGGCCTAGTACCCTTACGCCCGATTTCTGAATTGAGTATTCCAGCTGAGAACAACTTAACAACTGAATGAGACAAAACGATACTTAAGTCGTTCTCAGCTTGAATACTCAATTCAGAAACCGGGCGTTAATCGTCTAACTAAACCATGCACGGATTGAGATTGGATAGTGTTATCTTGTTACTATTTAATGTTATCATTGGGCAATTTGTAACGTTTTGTTCATAATAGAGTTAATATTAGAAATTAGTTCACGAATCATAATTTTATACACTACATATTAATAACAATTCACTACAGCTGTGATGCTAACAGCACAGGAAACAATTTCTGAGGCTGTTTTAAATAACAATTCAATATATGCTTTCAATCATTACTCACCGCTTATGAAATTTAACGTGATGATGTGTATAGCCTATGTTTCTTCTGACATAAACTGTCTATATGTTCTATTGAAAAAAAATAATTAAAGTCGGTTAATTGGTTTCGAAGCTTGTTCATTACAGGCATACCCACCAACATATCTTTCCTCTTAATAATAAGTATATATGTTAAACTGGCGTATATATTATTGGACCGTATATGAATTATGTACCTCCAGGGCTTTCAGGCTATTCACTAAACGTCGCCATTTTCCTTTTATCTTCTATGATAAATTAATATACAACAGAATATGAACGAGGCTAGAATACGATCACATATATGAATATTAACATTTATATTTACAGATTACTATTTGGAGGTACAATCCCGCACTACTTCTACGAGGTCATCGAAAGGTTGTTCGCCGAAGATGTAGCGTTTCCACTGGCCAAGAAGTTGGTGTTTGAAAGACTTTTCTTCGCGCCGATAATGCAGGCGTTCTCACTATACACCCTAGCGAGGTTCGAGGGCAAAAATCACACGGCTGCTATCAAACAACTTTTCGCTCTTTACTGGCCAGTGTTGGAAGCTAACTGGAAGTGGCTTACGTTCTTCCAAGTTATCAACTTGGCGTTTGTCCCACCTATGGTAAGTTATTAGTCTGCAAGGGATATATTGACACGCCATTAGTTCCCATAGGGGTAGGCAGAGACTATCGATCGTCACTTTGTACGATCCTGGCAAACATCTCCAACTTAATCTACGTTCATATTTTTTTCTACCGAGAGGGTAGTATTTTGGTTGCTCAGTTGAGATCACGGTGTAGAATGTAGCAGTTAATATCAAGAGTCAATCTTTCATTTGTTTCTTATCTTAATCCATATATGTGGTTTGTTTATCAGGGCTGTTATCTAGCTGCAATTTAGACTTGTCATGTGATACTGCATCCATACTAACCTACACGTTAGACCCTTCCATGAAATCGCACGGGCGCTATTTAGGCAAAAAATGTGTTTAGTGATGAGTAGGTGGTCAAATTTCATGGTATATTCAAAAGTATTGCTGTGCAGTGAGCTGAAAATAGCGCACATCAATTTCTTCCCGCGCATCTCATAAGAGGCGACTTAGGGTTATAGAGCTTTTAAAGTGATTGTTGGCGATGTGGCTAGAGATCCAACCACCACCAACATCCTTTATACAAATATCTCAATTTCTAAAACAAACTCAATCGATTTTGGTGTTTAAGCCGTAAGTTTAAAATTGTATAAAAGAACCCCTTCTAGTTCTAGGAATTTATTGCCATGAGTATATGCATTATGTATGTATTTTCATTTCATCAACATCATGTTATTTTGATTTCAGCTTCGCGTTCTGTTTATGAATATCGTCGGATTCGGATGGGCCATGTTTATTGCAAGCAAAAGACGCCAGCAGAGCAAAAAAGCGGAATAAATATTTTTTACAGCATGGTACTTTTAAAAGACTGCACTCGAGGTAACGGTTAACAAGTAATTTTTACGGAACTTATGTATACTTTGTTATAATTACTTACATTAAGTAGCATGATTATTTGTTCCAAAAAAGAATTATAAAGTGTAAAAAAAAACAGTAATTTCAAGTGTTGAAAACAGAGTTAAATTTATCACACATAATTTGCCGGGACAATGATAAAGATATGTTTTTTAAGAACAAGACCACTGCTGTTGATAAGAATATATAATGAGAGATTTAATGTATCTTATCATACTTCGTTGTTATGAGTTAGATACTTACAAGTCATGGTGAAGGGCCTGTGTCGGTGTATTATATAATGAAAATAACCTATTTCTTAAAGAAATAAATACTATCTATTGAGTGGGTCAGTTTCTTGGGTGCTATTTTAATAATGGTTGTGTATAAATGGTTCTTAGAATTGCACGTAATTTGTACTGTCTTGTAATATAGACAAAAACTTGGATGGCTTTAAGTCCTTCATAAGTTGACATTTTCAAATCCTATTCCATACTATATTTATAGTAGTAGCTTGTTATTCTTAATAACAATAACTTAAAGTTATTTTTCTCCTTTGAGAAGTTAATATTCCACTAGGAATCATTCCAATTGGTGCTTTTGATATTTATAAATTGAAGTGTAAATAAAACAAATGTATATTCGATGTATTTTTTATATATATGACAACAGTTTCATATTGTTATAACTATATTACCTAATTGTAAGGAAAGTCTAGATTGCCAATTTTATATCAACTATGTTTGGCTGCAATTATTTTTACAATATTTTTATAAATAAATTTTGTAAGTATTTGTGTGTTTCATTGCTTATCGTTATCTTTAAGATTATTTGATTAATTCTTATCAGAATGTTACAATATTAAATATTGTCTAATAAATTAAGAATGTATATTATAAATTAAATTGTATATGGCATTTAAATAATATCAATCTGTTAATAAATATATTGCACTTAATTCTAAATACTACTAGCTATGAGTATTTGTATAAATTAACAATTAAAATGACTAGTAAATTAAAAAAAATAAGAGATCCAAAAAGGGAATGTTGTAAATGAATAATATTACCAACAAGTAAAATAATTAACGAAATATCGACTAGAAATATGACTTAGACTTGATTAAATGTTTACTAAAATATTTATGAGAGCTAATCAATTCTCCTTTTGACTTATTAGTTTTTGTCACGTAAAATGGCAAAGAAACTGCAATTGAATTATCTATATAAATAATTACTTTTTGCTATTCGACGACATAAGTTATCAAGGATTCTATACTTACATTTTGGATTGCAAAAACAGGTATAGATTTCTACATCATTGATTTAACTGTAGTACATTTTGGCGTTACCCTTGGTCTTGATGTGCCTATGGTCAAATCATTCACCACCTATGTTCGTTTATCCATATTTTACCATCATTATACTAACAATATTTTTGTTGACTAGTTGCCTAGATTTTATTAAATATGTCACTCGAAGATGCTATACCAGCGTTCACTGTTTACTTTTTCACATGGATTTGAAACATTATCTTGTAGAAAATTGAGAAACGAAATATAGCTTACAGTATATGTATAGTTGTAGCAAACTTCACGTTATGGTGGACATAGATACCAAAACTTTTACTGTTCTTTCAGTTCCTAATAGTGACTTAATATTTAAAAGTAGTTAAAAAGACACATTAAATTTTGATCAAAGTTAACTGTTGATATAACGAATGCAGCGTACAAGCACATTTCAACTCACTGAAGCTCACCATCAACACAACTTTTAACAAATTCGATTAAATTAAAAATTATGGTTCTTTTAAACTGAATTATGTTAAATATATCTATATAAGATTAGAATGGGATGCGCAGAGCTTTAGTATGTAACTGTTAGTTTATGGCTGGTATTAGTAATAAAAGCTTTTGATTCTATTAACATTAGTATAAATTAGTAAATATATCAGCAACTTGGGACTAACTCTGAAATCTAGACTAGCAGCCAGGAACACTGCATTGAGGCCAATTTCAAAGTGGAAATTTTCACTGAGCAAGGCGAATTGCTAAATTATTCTATCATCCAAGCTGTAAGTTGGTTACATCAGTTTATGTTTAGAATGTACATATAGGCTAAGGTTTGATCCACTCTTCTTGCAATTGGCATTTCCCGCATTAAGTCTAGATATTTTAGTCAGAGTCAGTTAATATAGTGTGTTAGGTGGCTTCTGGTGGTGGTGTTTCAGGTTTTTGGGGCGTTGTAGCCCAGCTTTCTTGGGAGTCGGTGCTGTCAGAGCTCACCGATGATCTTGAGGAGGCCGTGGGTCTTCGGTAGGGGATGGGGCGTTTCCTCGCGCTGCTCACAATATTAGTGTGTTAGTAACAGATAAACTATACTGGGGAACTCATGCACTAATACTAAGCTATCTAAAGTTTAAAAAATAATCAAGCATAATGTGTGTTTACTTACTTTTAAACAGCAAAACAATAGCGTGCAAAATAAAAAAAACAAACGTTTTCTAAAGTAAATTTTAATTTGATAAAACAAACTACAGGTCAACAGAACATCTTCACTTTATACATCGAACTAAACATCAATTTCATGGTCTCGTCGTGGTACAATAACTTATTCTTATTTATACTTTCTTGCATTTTCTTGTTTACGCTTTACATTTTTTCTTTTTTTTAAGTATATCAGGTGCGCTATGGAGGGAGAAAAAATAATTGATTTTATTCTGATTCAAGTTTTGATTATCCCAAAATTGTTAAAATTATGATAACATAAAAATCGTGTGAGATGCTTACGTTAGTTTGGTTTTCTGATGGTGATAGGTTAAAATAATTAAAACATATTTAAATAAAACAAAACCTCCCTGAAAGTTAGACGCACTCAAGTTAATACTCCATTAGTAAGACTGTTTATGACACACAAATTATAAAATCACTAGCTGAATAAATAATCAAATAAGAGATATATGACATAATCAGTCTTGTGCCCACCCAAGTTAAATTGATGGCGTTCAAAATCATTCTATGGTATTAACAAATATATGGAGCAATTTCAATGATAGTAGTAAAGGATTATGAATAAGTTGAATAGTAGGGGTGAACAAGATACTATATAAGGATTTGCTCTAGCGTTTCTTACCTACATCGGTTTGGACCTGAAAGAAAGGAAGGAAGGACCTGTAGGGTTCCAATAGTATGTTATATTGGAAGAAACTATGGTTTTCAAAATTATTTAATGCTGTGGGGTTATTTTAATGTATGTTAAGATATTATATATTGATATTATTTTATGTTGATTTAATCAAATAGTAAAACATTTTACGAAGAGGATAAAATTTCTTAATACCCGAATTCAAAACAGTTCATGTTGAACGTTTCACAACGCGAACCCTGTTCTAATTAAAATTATGCAAGCTTTCATTCAGCAAACATATTTTAGAAATAATAACACACGCGTTCATCAAATTCTTTTTCCAGTGGCATTTGCTATGCAATTAGCAATATAACAATAATGCTGAGGCAGTCACCAGTTCATTGCTACGCAGGCATTTAAGTACAAGTAATATTATTTTAAATGTATATCTGTGTTTAATGTGCTGTATTCCATTGTTGATCTTCTTTTCCTTTGTGATATTTTTATTATTTTTTATGAAATTTATGTTTACTTTTCTTTATGTTGATTGTTAAGTGTTTCTTAATGTATGTGAGTGTAACTGTGCTTTTCTTTGTATGTAGCAATGAATAAATGTTTTCTTTCTTTCTTTCTTTCTTTCTTTCAATTATCATAGGCGCAATTTTTTGAATACAGTCAGCTTAACAGGCGGCTTACAGTCAGTTTGGTTGGAACACGGCCTTAGATTCCTCTATTCATTGCGTCAAGCCAAATCTTGTGATGAGATTATAAAAACTATCCTATCATACCGTTTACTCGTACTTGTGAATGTCATTTATTCTATTTTTAAAAATCTGATCGGCAGATTTAATAGTACCAAATGTAACCCGTCTGGTCTGTATGCCAAGATATATACATACATACATATACTCACGGCTATAAATCCCCAGAAAGGGTAGCCAGAGCTAAGGAATTAGAAATACCTAAGCCACTTTTGGAAGGTTGAGTATGGAAAAGAAGGTGAGATAAAGGTATATATCAATGGGATATACTGTTTGTCCCATACGTTGATATCAAACGCTCGAGTAAATCCTCTTTAGGGGTCCCCTACTATTATATAGTAAACAAACTTTGTATAACACCATAGAACGCGTTGAAATATCATGAACTATCACATTTCAAGACAAAACAATAAAAGTATGGTACGAATTAACTATTTTGCAAGAATCATATCATACAATCTCATCATTATAAAACGACTCAGGAAAAGGTGATTGTTTCATGAATAAATTAATGTTGTTTCAACACTTGTTAAAATAAGCTTATAGTCTATAAAGTTTTTTTCTACACTAGCACTCAATACACTGCATTAATCCGATCTACTCGTGTCTTCTGAACTCGTGCTATGTTTGCGTGACTTTTTTCTATAAGAAAAGAAATTAAACATATATAAAGCAAAACCAAATAAAATACGTATTTTAAAATATTTTCATCACGATGCATAAACTACTTTTAACAGAGTTTGAGATATTTTATTTTTTATCTCGCATCAGTAAGGTTATAAGTTTGAGGCGTTGTTACAAAAACATGAAGCAATAAGTTTAAGTCGTTTTGCCCCGTCTCATTAGGATACATCTGTTACTAGCTTAGTTTAAATATCGTGATGAAAATGAAAAACAAGCGATAATAATCATCGCAACAAAAAATAAGAAAAATTAAAACAAAGATGAGGGGAGAGGGGATCAAACGTTAGCATGTTGCACACCAAAACGTTAAAACAATCAAATCAAACGGCAGAAAAACACAAAAAAACTACATTAAAGGCGCTGTATTGTAGTGCTTGTTTGTATTTTACACAATATTTTTTTCATGGAAATGAAAAACCAAGCCAATGCGACTAGTAAATCGCACCCTGATTACATATCTGTTGTGACCTCTTGACGGCGGTCTCACTCGCACACTATCTCATAATCCTACATCGCGGTATGCAAATGTTTCTTAACCTAGTATAAATACAAATTATAAGTTGGTACGCAACAGGGTGTACTGGCCAGTATATCTTTGCTGTTGCTCTATATCTTATATATAGACTGTCGATTGTCGCTATCAAGGTCATAAAATTGTATGCGTTTTGACAGCAACAATACTGCAACTTGAGACACAATTGCGGTCGCTAAAGATACGTAATCAGGGGGCCGATTTATATAGGCTTGAATAGTAAATATTTAAATTAATAAATCAGTGTAATAGTAATAAAAAAAGCACTTCAACACTAGAAAGGCAAAGCACCTTGTAATACGCCGCCGGTCTAGAAAGCTGGGCGAACCAGCGCGGCGCGGGATCGACGGGGACCGCGAGCCAGACTGCTGACTCCATCTGTCATTATAATTCCTGAGTTCGGTCATTTCGTTCGCGATGGCGGAATCTTTTATCACTTTTATGTTAACGTTTGTGAAGTTGAAAGTAGATTCACTGATGCGACATACTACTTTAAAAGTAAGGAATTGCGATAGGCTGTTCGCAATATAAAATAGGGTGCCCGAAAAAGACTTTATATTCAAAATTTCTGTTTCTTCTCAAATAACTTCAAAGTGACAATAAAATGAAATACTCATTGCATTGTGTCCTACGATATACGCGGCTGAGGCATATATGCTGAGCCAGATCCAATTTGGCAGTTTTTAAGTGTAAATTTTTATGTCAATAAATTATTCCAATTATTTTTTGCCAAAAATAATATTTTCCTTTCTTTCATATTTGGGAGCAAATGATAAAACATCTGATTAGCAACGAGTTGGTTATTTCCCACAGCCTACCTCACATAATCAGCATATACACCAGTTATTGTCCTAAGGTTAGTAAAAACATAGACCAAATCAAACACACGCCCACCATCAACGTCATAGTACGTACGGATTTTGTAGTTTTCGACGTTTTACGTTATGAAAAGGAAAAATTATAAATTAGATTATCTCGCTCAAAAAGCACTCAATCTTAGATTTAAAATATTAGATAAGATTAATTCAAAAAGTATACGCCACTGAAAACAAAAAATGAAATGTTTTACTATGGATTTTGAGTTTTAATTGTATTTTATATTAAACGTGTTTATTAATTACCTGGTGGATCGGGATGACCTTGAGGAGCTGCGGGATGACCTTGACGAACTTCTGCTGCTGTATGAACTTGATCGGCTCGAGTGAGAACGTCTGAAATTGTAAGTTGAAGAATTTTATGAAATTGTTTAACTAAAATATGATTATTGTTGCACACTGGACTCCTTTATCATAAAAATACCTAACCGACTGACTTGTTTGCTATTGTTTTTGTTGGCACAATTATTTGAGCAATGAATTTATCTTAAATTTTCCATCGATCCTAAACTAAAATATTAATTAATGAAGTATGTCTTTTGTTCTCACCTTGACGAAGAGTACGAGCGTGATCTCGATGAGTTGGATCTGGACCTCAAAGACTTTCTCCGAGATCTGGACTTAGACCGAGACTTGCGTCGGGACCTGGACTTGTCACGAGACCTGGACTTGTCGCGAGATCTGGACTTGTCACGAGATCTAGACTTGTCACGAGATCGGGTTCTCGATCGAGCCGACTTGTCCCGCGATTTCGAGCGTGTTTTTCTGTCACGCGAGAACGACTTTTCCCTTACCCTTGAATCTTTGGTCAGTGACCTATCTCGGGAGCGCGATTTTGACCGGCTCGATTTATCTCGGGACCGCGACCTTGTACGAAGAGATCGGTTGCGAGATTTAGAACGAACCCGAACTGGAGATTTCGACCTCGAGCGACTCCAACTTTTATCGCGTCTTTTACTTTCCTTCTGCGCGTCATCGTTTTTAATCGGGCTTAACTCTTTCTCTTGTCTAGGTTTAACTTCAAAAAACAAAGGTGATTTGTCTTTGCTGGCTGAATCTGGGCTATGAGGTTTCTTCTGTACTTCTTGCACTGGCGGTGATTCTTGTTTCTCCAATTGGGATGTAGACGGCCCATGAAGTTCCTCATTTCGCCTGCGTTCCATAGACGCTTTTGCCATTTGAGTTAACTTTTCTTTCAGTTTACTTAACTCTTGCATGTCAATATCATCTTGTCGAGCTCTTTCGTGTAAGCTTAAGAAATCTCCATCAGAGTCGTCATTTTCACTTGAAGAGGTTCTCATACACACAGCTTTAGGCTTATAATCTATTTTTTTCTTCTTTTTTGATTGGAGATCGGAAGGTGATTTAATATATTTACGCTTGTCTTTTTCTGGAAGTTTCTCTATAATATCCCTATATCTTTCTGGGCTTCGGCGTGCAGGCGAATAGCTTAAACTAGAGGTACTGCGACTCCGAGATCTATTTGTATGCAATTCACGGTGTGATCTTTCGCTTGTGTCTCTTTTGGAAGGCAAGTCTCGTTTCTTTGGCATTTCATATCGTTCTTCATTGTTTGATATTTTATTTCGTTTATACGTATTTCTATGAACGCTTGGGGATCTCGATCTATCCGACGATTGAGGCCGTTTCCTCTTTTCAGGTGATCGTGATAGTTTTCTAGCGCGCACTTTATTGATTTCTACAACTTTGGGACTCAGGGCATAGCGGCTCGAGATATTTCGATTCGGTGAAGGTCTTGAATCCCTTGAACGACTTCTTCTTTGCAGCCTTTGAGGCGATGGGCTTCTGTCTTTGTTGGTTTTAGATTTTATGGCATGTTTATGACGCGGTGCTTCTGGTTCCGCTTCTGACGAATGGGACCTCCGAATAGTTTTGAACTTATTTATATCAGATACTTTTCTGGAGTATTCTGCAGCTTTGTGATTGTTCACTGGGGACTTTTCTCGGTGTTCGATTGACAATTCCCGGAGGTGTCTGCTGGGGCTTCTTTTTTTAGATTTGTAGGAATCTTCATCTCGGCCCCGTTTCTTTGGAGTTTCAGATCTACGCTCGTAACTTTTATTCCTACTATTTTTCTTTTCCTCCCTTTCCCTTCTGTAATATTTTTCTTCTCTCTTGCTATCATTTTCTTCCCTTTCTCTGTTGTCATAATTTTTACTCTCGTCTTTCCTACTGTATGATTTAGCCCTTTCGGTTTTGTTTTCTCTTACATAACTGTCATGTTTTTCATCTCTTTCTCTGTCATGAACTTTACTTCTTTTATCAATGAACTCGTCTCTGCCATTGTTTTTATAATTTTTGTCTTTGTTATCATAAGTTTCCTTTCTGCCATATACTTCATCTATTTCTTTTCTACCATATTTGTCGTCTCTTTCTCTCCTATCATATTTGTCGTCTCTCTCTCTTCTGTCACATTTGTCGTCTATTTCTCTTCTTTCATACTTGTCAACTCTTTCCCTCATATCATTTTTATCGTCTCTGTCTCGTCGGTCATGATTGTCGTCTTTTCCTCTTCTGTAGTAAGACTCATCATGTCTTTTATAAGCTACGGGAGATTCACTCCTTTGTCTACTGTGTGATGAACTTCTTCGTCTTTTTCTTTCATATTCCTTCGAATACTCATGTTTTTTACTTTTTTGTTGTGGACTGGGGCTCCTCCGTTGTCTTTTTTCTGATGGTGGTGAAACACTGCGGTCTTTGCGATAGCGTGCATCTCTGTTTTCGGATCTTGTTGCAAGTCGTTCATCAATATCTGAATCATTTGGTGCGTCACGTGTTTTGTGTCTATCAAATTGATCCCGATCTGCATCTCTATTTTTATATTGTACTTTCATGACCGATGATCGATGTAAATATTCTGGCGACAAATCTTGATTCCTTGACACGCTACGATCTTCCCGATTTCTCAAATCGAACCTATTATTCCTGCTTTCATCCTGTCTATAATTCTGCTTTAGATTTTTGTCGTTATCTTCCCTATCCTTTTTATAATCAGCGTCTTTGTGAGCATAGCTTCTTTCTGGCTCACGATCATATGGTTTTCGTTTCCTTGATGGGGAGCTGAAACATAAGTTTATTAAAAATTTAACGTAATAGTAACAAACTCGAAACGCAGTACACTTGTTTAAATATTGAAAGCTAATAAGTGTCAATAAAATAAACATGAAAAAGATACTTAAGTAACACTTAAGTTTATCAAAATAAGGTCTAGTTTTTAAAATACATAATCCGATTTAATACCTTTCTCTACTAGTGGGATGCACGCTGCTGTCGCGTTTTTGACTGCTCCGCTTTTTCTGTACGAAATACAATATCATGTAATTAGAACAAGGCTTTACAAGAAGTAATAATGACTCAACACCAGTGCCAATATACATAACTATTGTGTCCAACATTGCAACCAAATAATGCCCTTAAATTTTGAAATTCTTCAATGCATCAAATGTTAGCCACTGGGGATAGATTGAAAAAAATAAGAGAATTGAAGAACTTCTATGTATGGATGAACATAAAAAGACATGCAGTTGAATGTAAAAGAATATGAAGAAATTAATCGAAAACACATACTTGAAAATGTTGGGAATGAAAAAAGCTGTACAGAAGCGTATGCAAATTAACCAATTTTCTTCTTGATTATTCCCATCCATAACATTCTCAGTGTAAAATAATTGGCACCGGTGCTAAAGTTTCTTATTGGTCTATATAAAAAAAAATACATTTAACATTTAAGACTTCATCAAATATACAGCGTAAAATAAACTACGGATATTTTTTTAATGTAAGTATTGAACAAGGAAAAGTGCATCGCTATATATTTGTAGAAGTGATACGAAAGCATAATAAATGAAACGTACCTTGTATTAATTTATTTCGTAACAACGCGTGATACAACGCCTTGCGTCCTTACAAGGTTTTGGTTACAAGGGGACAAGATGGAGAATGTTATGGATTAGTTAACAATAGCACAACCACAACCATACATCCATATGTTATTACCGCAGCGCTGGATTTGAGACGTGCAAATACTATTCGTTCCTTGATAACATTAGTTTGTTTCAAATTTGATTTCTCATGTGAACAAACTTTTGGTATTGCGCTGATGTAAAATTCTTTTGAAGTATGCTTCTTTTGACATTACGTTTTTACTATAACAGCTAATTTTATAACTTTTGAGAAAAATGCCGCTCTCCAAATCGATCGAGTACAAGCATGAAAGACGAAATCATCAACATTTCTGCAATTAGAAGCTATTAAGAGTTAGTTTTAAATAGCTCTACCCCATGACTTCTAGTGGTTGGTAATATTTTTTCTATCTTCTCCCCAATCAACTTCTAAAATTGCCTAAGGAACTGTGAATTTTGAAGTTCTATCATTTTCGGGATTCATAGCCATAAGCATCGGTATAATAGTAGGTGACTATGTCATTAATACTTAATATGCGTAAAGCTTTTATCATAACCGCGTCTCAAATCCAGCGCTCTCGGTCGCCTTGTCGGCTACGAAATCAAACACCATGCAATTCAATGTATGTGCACACTATCTCAGTTTATTATTAATATATATTAGTCAATTTCACAGTTAGTCCACAACTTATTCGATACACTAACAATAAATAATACAGTATCATAACTTAGTTATCGCCTAACATAAGTGTCTTACTGATTGTGTTTTGTGTTATACTTACAGTAAACGTTATTTCTTCATACAAAGATGGCTATCCTATGAAATGATGCACAGTTAAACAGATAATATTTACTGGCTATCTCTTTTATTTACAACATAGTTAACATTAGAAAATAAACAATGGAAAATAATAAAGCGATTTTCGATACAACAGCGCCTAAACGAAAATCGTATCCAAATATTTAACCAAAGTGTTTGAAAAACAAACTTATCAGCTACAAAAGCGGTTCCAGGGGTTAAAATGAATCGGCTTTAAATGTTATCTAATGTAAAGTATTCGTCAATCAGCAAAGAGCTAAAGGAAATAAGGTATGTGATTTATACATGTTTTTGGCAAGTGGTAGCAGGATAGCAAGGACATTACTAAAAACCATAAGATCTAGTTGGTGGTACAAATAAAAAATAGGCAATGACTTCTAAAAAACTTTACCGAAATGCCCCTTTCAAATGTTAACATATTACAGTATAACCCTTTACCAAAATGCCCCTTACATATATTACCAGAGTACTGAAAAACTTAATCATAGGAATAATATAAATAATGTGTTAATTTATTGTAAGGTGACTGTGTTGTAGAGAACAACTTTAAGATTTAATATAAATTGCATTAAACTGCCAATTTATCACACTAAAGATAAACGGGAATGCCTGCTTCACACGCTATTAAATATTAAGTAAGCAAACAATGAAAAAAACACTTGGAACCAGTTTAGTTTTCTTTCATTAAGTGATTCCAAAGAAGTGTCATCAAAGCCTAATTTAGAATAGAATAAAAGTTGTTACGTCACTCGCCAGTCACCCAACAATGACAGTGTTAGCTGTTTATATCTATCTCTTTCGGACGTAGCTTCGGGTGAGCGAGACGTCTAGATATTTACCTTCTTCTTTCTCTTATGACGAGCATCTTCGGTATTGGCACTTTCGCTGTCGGAGGCTTCTGAGCTGCTGCTGGAGCCAGAGTCTGAAGATTTGGAGCGCTTCTTCTTCTTTTTGCTTGAAGACCTAGAGAATGAAAATACGTTTAGTATTTTGCTCAATATCTATTATAGACCTCGAAAAACTATGCAAGTTAAGATAGTAGAGATGTAAAGAGAACCTGTCTATATGTATTACCGTCATAATCAACTCTAAGTACATGACTTTATAAAGCAAGAAGTTGTAATTTCTCATATTTATTGAATAAATAGTGACATCTAATCACTTCAGTTGATTTTCATAGTACAAGGAATTACGTAGTTCATATATTACTTTAATTGTGAGTGCTAAAAACATGAAGAACATCTGAGCTTGAGTTACACCCTGTAACATGGCTTGTTGCTTCTAGTTAAGTGTGAAAATAAAATTTGATTAAATGTGTTTTGCAAGACATCACTCTACTTGACTTATTAAAAAACCTAAAATAATTTAATTGTTTCGTTATACGCGTACGAGCGCCATTTTATCGGCACGACCTGTTAGAGTGAGATGATAGTATGCGATACTAAGTGCGTAAGAGATGGCTGTTTCATACCACGAGATATCTAGTTAAAAGGTCGCTCGTACTAGCAATGCAGATATTAATAATTTGCTTTCGTATAATCTATGTGAACTCCCACACACGAGTGTCATAAATAGTTCTGAGAAGCATCTCAAATCAATTTGTCTTATCGCAATCGTCGTCACATTCTCTCAGATTGAATCATTCCTTAACAGACTTGAAAGTAATATAAAACTATACTTTAAATTCTCGGTCTTAAAACCCACTTAAAAAAGCCCCATACCTTTAGTCGCCGCTTACGACACCCGTGGGAAGAAAGGGGTAGTGACATTCTAAGCCTTGTTTGTAAAATTATCAATTTAATTAGAAAATTATTACTGTTTTTATATAGAAAATAATCATTATCACTAACATTTATTTCGTGTAAGTCTCGCCTTACGCCCTTAGAAAGAATTCAAGACCATTAAAAATAAACGATAAAAGTATACATACTTACAAAAACTGGTGATTTTGTAATTATAATAATATATATTTAAAATACTACCCCATCTACAAAAAAGTTTTTGTTGATATCAATTCCAAATACCATACCTAAAGCCGAGTTTCTGTAGCATTCTGTGAGCACTGCAAATATTAATTAATATAAAACAAAACTGAAACCCGTGAATAACCAAAAATAATACAGAATTTAATCCTAACTTAGACAAGTGGTATTTTAAATCATAAGTATATGAAAAGGAGAGTTAAATACTTGCCTTCGCGACATATGTAGAGTAACCTGTCTAAATACAACACCGATCAATAAAGTATTATGAAGGTTGTCAGACCATTATTATTATTATAAGAATGCACTTACTTCTTGCTTTTCTTTGATTTTTTCTTCTTCTTCTTGGTTTCAGGTGATGTGCTGCAAACAAAAGCCGATTTTAGAAACCGATTAGGTCGACTCAACTAACTGTAACGCACTGAGATTGCTCTCAGCTATTTTAATATTAAATGAAGTGACATTTGGTAAGCAAATGAAGATTTCAATACACAAGCTTAAAAAACATTTCCTTCTTTGCCCAACTTTATCAAGCGTTTAACCCAAATCAATACACAAATAAAATTTTAGGAATATCCCAGTATGCTAAGTATGTTGCAGACTGAATCAAAACTAAATATCCATATGTTAATAGTAAAGGTGGAAATTGAATTTTCGTTTAACCAACTACATGCTCAATGTTTTAATAAGACCAGAAACTAACCTTCTCTTTTTCTTCTTCTTAGAAGTCGCATGCGTTCGCTCTTCACGCTCATGACTTGGCGTCCTCACTAGAGGATACCTTTGGGCCTCCTCTCTGGCCCTGCGGTCGGGGTCAAAGCTGGTCCCTTCCACAAACCGAGGAGATATTCCGAAGGCATCTCGAAGACGAGCGTTTTTTTCTTGCTGGGCCTCTGCCACGGCGTGAGTTTCGCGAACGCTGTTGTTGGAAATAGGCGTTTGAATCATGGAGGAAACGTTTTTGAGATTTTTGTGATGCTTTCGTAGAATTTGGATTTGGTTGTTTTCTTTTTGAATTACTATTTGTTTTTGATATTTTGTTATGTGTACAGTTTGTTAGGTATTGTCGGGACTTGATTAAAATAACATTTATACTGTGCTAAGCTTTATTGAATGATACGGGATAAATAATAGAACACCATGCATTACAATTATTTTCAATCTAGATATTTGGAATATCTTAGAATTTTATTGAAAGAAAAACATTTATTACATGCGTTAAGTAAATTAGAGAAGTTAGTTGTTTATCACATTATATTTGTCAACGGTGGAAGCTTTATTATTAATAGTATGAGTCTTTTAGTATTATTAGCTATCTTAAGAGGAGTAACATTTACCGCTCATATTTACCTTAGCAGCACCTAAGTGCGCTAAAAGAAAAAAGAAATAAACACAAAATGAAATTAGGAATCCAATGAATACCTAACCGAATCAATCTTACAGAATAAGTATTAGACTTATAATAGCTTATTTCATCCATCATCATTTTAGAGACTTTAAAACTGGTACTGTTGCATTTTGTTATTGGTAATGTAATAGATAACTAAGAATGTCGCACCTAATAACGGAGCGCATAGCTTTCCTGTCTTCCTGGTTGGAGAGACAGACCTGCAAATTGTCGTGAGCCCCTCGCAGAGCTGTGCAACTACACCTGCAGCAGCAAGGAGCTCGCAACTCACTCAGTATGGTGCGCAGCGCCGGCTCCAAGTTCGATACGGTGTTTTGTACCGTGTCCGGCGGCAAAGTGATCGCGGGTAATTCCGCATTAGGGTCATGGGACGAAGCCCTAGCCCTGCGCTGCGGCCCGGCGACCACGCTCTGAAACGTGCTCCGCCACAACCGCTCAAACACAATCCTATCGTTATCGCGACGCGGCGCTCGATTACTATTACCTACGTTCTTCTGCATCTTAATCTATCTTATCTAATGGAAGACTTAGTTACTTATAATATAATTGGAAGCTACATGACAGGTGAACCTGCTGGAAGACGTTGGATTTAATATAAATTGATTTGCTACATAAATACGAGCGTACAGTCCCGCTTGCCGGCGACGGCCCGGCCGCGTTACTGAAGCTGTGCCAACATTTGTATTTCAATCTTAATCATGAAAGTTTTAGAAAATAGGGGAAGCTTTCTCTTTTTCTCTAAGGGTTGTAGAAAGAGAGGTGAGTATATGGTTGAGAGAATCTGGATTCTGTGAGGGTGTCGGGCGGAAAGTGCAGGAAGTTCGCGACGCGCGCAGGCTGCGCAAACTTAGATCGAGCTACATCCGACTTGAATAAGGTTTACGCTCGCCTACAAAGGGAGAATTACTCTTTGTTCATTTGAAATATTCACGGTGTAACAAGTCAAGCTAGTTTCGCATGCATGTACGTTTTATCAGAAATTTTAATAGGCTGGCACCGTTTCCTGTGCCAGCATAGTTAACGATAAAACCAAATTGGTTTCTCTGTTACACAACGCAGATTCTGTTTGTAGGAAACTCCTAAAGTCGATCGTAAAAGCAACATTGGCATCGATTTGAAACAATCGTTATTCAGTACTAGTACTCAATAATAGTTTTGAAGGAAATGTAAAACATAGTTTTAAAGAGAACATACAGAAAACTTTTTCGAAATCTTAAATTCATCCGTCTCTTTTGTTTTATGGTCTGGATGACACCATTTTCAAAGGGCCTTTACTTATTATTTATCCCTAGTTGTCTTTCATGCCATCCACAATAAGTAATTTGGTAGTGTTAATATACACTTACCAAATTACATATTACTTACAGATTATACTAAAAAGGTTAATGTGTTGTATTCATAGGTTTTTTTTTAAATTAATAAATAGATGCATAAGTTCATTTTCTTAGAACACAAGTACAATTTGACGGATATCTAAAGCAAATGAATATTAATTAAAAATAATAAATTAGTTGACGCATATATACTATTGCCAAGACCCACATAAGTAATACTTTTCAACTGATCAAACAATCCATATTATCAAATAAGCGTTTCAATATGCATTCCGTCGTAAATAATTGACGGCTTATTATAAGCCAGTTCGTTATACGAACATAGAAATAATAAACTTCTTATCAATTACACATAAAAAATCAATATGAGAAAGAAAATATAATTTTTTTAAATTAAAATATGGTTGTGCAAAGATATGGCCTACCATGCAAATAAAAACTTATTGGATTTATAAAAAGGTATACATACATACATACATATACTCACGGCTATAAATCCCAAGAAGGGGTAGCCAGAGCTAAGGAACTAGAAGAATTGTATAAAAAGGCATATAGGGGCTTTATGCATCAAACCAAGAAACCATTTGATATGAAATATTTGATTTAATAATAATGGCCTAACGACTACTTTAGGTCTTAACTGAAAGGCTCCGCGGGAAGAAATAGGTTACTTCTATTGTAAGCTTATAGCTACATACCTTACTAGATTTGTGTTTTTTTAGTATAATGCATTCTTCTCTCAACCAAATAATTAGTACAAAGTTCAAAGACCTATTCTAGTAAACATGTTAAAGGGTACGAAATTACATAAGCAACTTCAATTCAGTCCCCTTGCAGTGGGGCGGTGGGGTGTCGACAAGATGACGTCACCGCGAATCGATAACTACCCTCGCGTGACGCTCGCACGGGGGTGGACATTGATTGCATTAGTATGCCATTTATGTTCTTTCATTTCGTGTTGGATTATGTAGGTCTGACTAGGAGAACTAAATATGCCTGGAAGACAGTTTTCTGTTTTATTCAATACAAATCCGGTATTAGTGAGGGAACTTTATTAAAACTGTAATACTAGGTATATATGAAAATATAGACTCGATTCATTTATAAAAATCCAGTCTGTGGGGACTTATAAAAGCCTTTGCTCTACAAAAGGTGGAGTAAAAGCGGTTTTGACCTTATTTTGTTTAGGTATGGGGACCTAATAAAAATCCAAGTTTTCGACCTTGGGAGGAAAAGGCGCGAGCCGCCATCTTGAATTGAATGTGCCAAAATTAGTTTTTTTTTAAATAATGCCTTAACAGTTGACTTTGTGGCAAAAGTGTCTATGGGAAGTAGAAAGAAGACAAAATTACTAACATTTTTCTCATACATGTTTATTCTGTAAGTCTTATAGGTAAAAAGTTACATCTGGTAGAAGAAAAACAAAATTACAAAAATCATCAATTTACTTAAATTTTTATACAAAATTATGCAATTACTTTTTAAACCGTTTTGATGGCCCGGGTTGATTAATGTTTACGAGTACAACTTCATTGTCATCGCCGATATTTTCTGTCTCATTATCTGTGACAATCCGGGCTTCTAATGATGACATTTCGTCATTACAGTCCTCGTCATCTATTACAATTTCCAACGCATTTCCGCATGACTGACCATTACAGAATCCACACACGACAGAGCATTTTAGTCCAGCTTTTCTGCAGCTACATGGTCTGCCGCATCCTTTTTTGCAGTGACAAGAAATTATCTTTAAAAGCGCCTGGGGTGCTGCTTTCTCTGTTGTTGTTATTGGAGTGAGCCTATTGGTGTCATATCTCCAGCCCCAGTCTTCTGGATTTTTTTTAATTCCATACCATTTTTGAACTTGGTGGTATGTCCTAAACGCATGATACCGTGCAGCGTCCTTTGTCGGTGGCAACGAAGCAAGATTGAATTTACTTTTAATTGTCGATTGTGCGAATCGTTGATACCGGATTTCTTCTAGGGATTCCTTTTCCATGTCGCCTCCGTACAAAGTAACTATAAAACGTGCTCCAGCGTCTTCGATTTCTTCTGGTTTTGCTGCTTTATTTTTGTAGACGGCGATGATAGCATTAAGTTGTGGATTTTTCTCAACAAGGGAACAAAATTTAATTTTCCCTTGGTTGAAGAGAGACGATGTGGTATCGCAGCCACTAAAAGCATGCAGAAAAAGAATGTTCTTAGCAGCTTCTTTATATTTAAAACAATTAGCTGAGTATAACTTTTCAGCAGTTCTGCCTCTACCAGGCTTTTGCATGTATATGTTGCTTTGAGGTGGAGATAGTGCTGTTAACAAAACCAGAAGATCTACGTCTTCACCAACGACAATTACATGTTCAAATGTTTCACACAAAGATATTGCTGTATTGACGATTAACACGTCAGCATCTTCTTCAGCTTGCTTGACTTCAATAGCAGCTTGTTCCATTTTTTGTTTCAGCATTGTTATAAGACGGTTTTTGTTGTTAGTATTAGCCAAAAATCTTTCTTGTGATACTTGAGCTGCCATCGTTTCATCAAAATGTACATCTGCTGACATATGTTTCTTCGATCGTCGTAGTCTTTCTGCAGACTTTGTATTTTCCTTTGCGCCATCAGATGGATATCCATCAAAAATAACGACTGCATTTGAACCATAATGATTACGTACATACTGAACGTACCTCTCACAAATTGTCTCAAACTGGTCATTAACATGCCATACTACTTTATGTAGTAGATATCCTCCATCTACAACGGTTTTTGTGTTATTTCCGAGTTCCATTTTTTCATGATGCCGTCCCACTCTCTCGCCTAATCAGAGAATGCGGAACGGCAACGTTTCATACACCTTGGCCATCGCCGGCATGTCTCGCGGATTACCCCGCGCCGCGTGATAGCTAGCTACCAAGGCCAAAATACATAGAGATGAATTTTTTTTTGGAAATATTTTATTTCGGCGCTTGTAACTTTTTACCTATAAGACTTACAGAATAAACATGTATGAGAAGAATGTTAGAAATTTTGTCTTCTTTCTACTTCCCATAGACACTTTTGCCACAAAGTCAACTGTTGAGACATTATTTAAAAAAAACCTAATTTTGGCACATTCAATTCAAGATGGCGGCTCGCGCCTTTTCTTCTCAAGGTCGAAAATTTGGATTTTTATTAGGCCTTCATACCTTAACAACATAACATCATAAACGCTTTTACTCCACCTTTTGTAGGGCAAAAATACCTACAGACTGGATTAGTAAGTGTGTAGGTCCAATCCAATGTAACGAATTTTAAGGTACTTAGCTTCTACAGATTGCGAGGAAATTAAATCAAGTTAGTTGATAACGCATGAAATCGATATAAGCTAAGCTGATGACGTAGAACGTTCTAAGGCACAACCACCTTATATAAGTAACAAATAAAATATTTAGGGGAGAGACAAAAACAAATTCTTTACTATAAGTCCAATATGGGTATATAAGGATATCTAATGCTATCTGTTTAATTACTTTCATGGCATGGCTGAAAAGTTAAAATAAAATCGTTACGAAAATATACGATTAAATCTCAGTCCGAAGAAACTTTGCAACATATAATTAAAAAACAAATGGAATTCCCCTTATAAAATATTTCCATATTGATAGGACAAAGTAGTACTCGTAAGTTATACAAATAATCGAACATTACCGCAAAATATTTTCCAATTAGAATCCAATCGGTCAGACGCGTTAGAACGGTCACACCACTGGATTAGAGCGATACGATTCGAATTAATTTACCAAGCTTACATTTGTTAAGTTAATAATGGCTTCAGAAACTTGATTAGAAGCAATACATTTTGTTTCGATATTGATTCAGATGAAACACGCTAATAAATCATCGCAAAATTTAAAGAACCTTATTTTTTTTGATCAGGAGGCCTAGCACGAGCAATGAGATAAAAATATAAGATCCTCTGTAAGTGCGAAAGAGATGGCTGTAATGAAAGATAATGAAAAGATTTTTAACAATAATTAACCATTTGCTTTCCACGTCACGGAAAAACCAATTATTTAACTCTATTTTTTTTTAAAATAATAAGTTATAGAATACATAATAATGATTCGAGACCCGTGGAGTCGCAATACTGAGTTATTAAACTTACATCATATCTTTTTATAGCTGTGTGTAGCAAAAAACAGCACTAACCCACTAGCATTTCATTTTCTTTAGTAAGCAGCTTAGAGGCTTTTGGCTTTTTACGAGGGCTGCTATTTATGTATCCGGAACTGGCCACTTACAGAACAATAATTTAAAAAGTAATTACATCATTTAAAAATAGAACTCTTTAGCTTTAGAATACATTTATTTTTATGTGACTGTCAATTGTTTTCACATCGTAGCGTCATTTTGAAAATTGCGTGTCTTCACCACCATGGATTTAACTCGTGAACATTTTCGTGCCATGATTTTTTACGATTTTCGGCGTGGTCTAACTCAAAAACAGTGCATCGATCAGCTTACTTCAACTTTTGGGGATGAAGCACCCTCAAAGACCACTGTGTATCACTGGTTTAGCGAGTTTAATCGTGGACGATCTAAGCTTACTGATGAAATTAAAGAAGGTCGCCCTAAAACGGTCGTTGTACCTCAAAACATCGATGCTGTCCGGGAACTAATAACTCAAGATCGTCATGTTACATATCGTGAGATAGAGGCATCTCTGGGCATTAGTATGACGAGCATACATAAGATACTTCATGAACATTTAGCTGTAAAAAAAATTTGCTCCCGTTGGATTCCGCACAACTTGAGTATTGATCAAAAACAGGCTCGTGTCGATTGGTGCAAAGAAATGTTAAAAAAATACAACCGTGGTGCGTCAAAAGCTGTTTATAATATCTACACAGGTGACGAATCTTGGATCTACGCTTACGACCCCGAAACTAAGCAGCAGTCCACGGTGTGGGTGTTCCAAGATGAGCCGAACCCAACAAAAGTTATTCGTGCAAAAAGCACATTGAAGCAAATGGTCGCTTGTTTTTTTGGTATAAATGGCCATGTAGCTACAGTGCCTTTAGAGAATCGTAAAACTGTTAATTCGGAGTGGTATACGACCATTTGTTTGCCGGAAGTCTTTGAACAAATAAGAAAGACTAACCGACAACGTAGAATCATTCTGCATCACGACAATGCTAGCTGTCACAGGTCGGCCGTCACAACTCAGTTTTTAGAAGCTCAAAAGATCGAATTGACAGGTCATCCGCCGTACAGCCCTGATTTGGCACCCAATGATTTTTATTTATTTCCAAATGTGAAGAAAAAATTACGTGGTCAACGTTTTTCGAGCCGCGAAGAGGCAGTCGATGCGTTCAAAATGCACGTTTTGGAGATACCTCAGTCTGAGTGGAAAAAGTGCTATGAAAATTGGTTTCAACGCATGCAAAAGTGTATAGATCTGAGCGGCGAATATTTTGAGAAGCAATAAAACCATATTAATTGATATATGTTTGTTTCTTTTTTTTATTCCGGATACATAAATAGCAGCCCTCGTAAGTGGTTCTTGGACAACGTCGCTGAACTAAATAAATCTTTATTTAAAACACTTTCCATAGTAATTTCAAATTCGGGCTACCTCTTTTGGGGATTTACGGCCTAGAGTATTAGGATTTGTGTATTTTTTTATGAGTGAATTTTGATAAAAAAATACAAGATTGAATCTTAATAATTTTCAACATTCATACATACATGCCATTTCGAGAACGTCCTTATCACATTACTAGAAATTGTGTAAGAAAATGGCTTTCCGTGCTAGAAGTAATTTCGATACATTTTAAATGAAATGAAAAAGACGTTTATTTGCCATTCATATCATACACATACATTTTGCCTAGAGCCAAAATAAAATCTGCTCAGTACATGCTAGTTTGGCTTGTAATAAAAAAATAGTATGAAAAAATTTGTATGAGGTTGAGGATATGACAGTTTGCAGTTGACATGTGGGCAGGAAGTGGGCGAAATTATTACTACATAATCATGTACAGTCATTTGATATTGGCTACTGCTTTAACAAATGAGCAATTACTATATTTTAAATGGTTAAAGTTGGTATATCGGAAAATTTGTATGTTCGTAGTAGGGAAAAGTCTTGACCTACTAAACCGATTTTAAAGATTCCTTTAGAGGTGGAAGTTGAGTTATTTTTTATTTCTTGATTCTTAATACCGAAACAATGCAAGGGCGATCGCTAGTAGCAATAATAAAGATACATTTCAATTAGAATATTCCCATGATGAGCCAAAAGGGAGATTTTTAAAATTAGAGACACATACTCAAAGTTAGATCAAATTATCTTGTTTTATATTAGCTCTTTTCTCTACCGACTAGGCAGTGTTATTTTACACCGAAATTATTTAATTTAATATTTATTAAATTGACACAACAATCTCGTACACTGCAAGTTACAATACCTAAGTAAGTATACGTACATATATTCAAAGAATGTACAAGGAAATTAAATAAAATTAGGGCTGTAATTTAACGAGAAGCCAATTCAGCGTCAATTTAAAATGTTACTGCCTTCAGAAAGTTGTTTGATGATAATTAATATATGAGAAATCAATGTCTATCTCTTTTAACAAATGTTGCCTAATAGTCGTTGGACAAGTTATAAACAAATGCCGAATATATCTGACAAATTCAAACATATATATAAAAAGTTACTCACACGACCCTGCCGAATTCATCTTTGGTGACCTCCTTTTCATTGCTGGCACTGTCTGCGATCTTCGCCCTGAACGCGGCCACCCTCGCCGCTATCTCCTCCCGCGGCAACCTGCGCAACCACACCAACGACACACTCATCAATACCCACACAGAAAACCATCAGAAAAAAAAACACTATTAAAGTGACCAATAAGAAGACACGCCAAACGATACGAAGTTAAAGAAAATGAATAGTATAAATATGTTTCATATATTCGTCACACGAGTTTTACTCAGGCCGTCAATATGTAAATTAATCAGCACAACCAAATACACAACCATTTGCCACCGGTGTACGCTTGTCGCATGCGGAGGGAGAGATGTACAATCTTAAAATAAAGTCACTCTGGCGCACTCGTACTTACCACAGCATAACACTCGATATCGCGCCGATAGATTTAAATTAATTTTCGAAAATAAATTAGGTGGTAACAATGCTCGGATGGCGGTCGGAAAGCGACTGATTTGTAATCCTGCGTTGAATAAGGGTGTGCATTGCGCGTGCGCGAATATTGATCATGATATACTCGGGCGCAACAGGGGTTGTCGCCCTTAAACGAGGGTTGAAAGCGATCGATCTAAGTCAAGGGTGCATTGTTGTATAACTCGCAAGTGCCCTATTTTTATACGAGAGTGAATCGATACTAATTTAGAGATAAATCTTTTTTTTGCCATATGGCAGGTTGGTTAGCTACAGGTTCATGTTTTTGATGTGATAATGGTAAAAAAGTGTCGATAGTACTTTTCTTACTTCAAAGTATATTAACATTAAATAAACTTTTATTTTGTAGGATGGTCTTTTAGGTTTTTAATCAAGTTGACTATTTCTTACCCATTTTAAAGGCCTATTAAGTGAATATGTGGCCTTTACTATCTATAATAATTATACGTAAAATATAAATAATGTATCATAATATCTTTGTTTATCACTTTTACACAGGTTAACACAAAATTTTATTTTAAGATCTTTTTGCATTATTTTTTTATTGTATACTTTCAGAATTATATACAAAAATAGTGACGAAAGTAATTAATGATGAGAGGAATCGGCATGCGTTTGTTTTCAGAAAATCTAACGTTTAATTCGTATTTTCAGACACACGGAAAGTCGTCTGTAATAAAATAGCTGGCAATTTTAATGGCGCATAAATACCACACATCATAACTATAACCATTAACCTGTTTGGCAGCCATCATATTTATCTTGGAGCACTAGTCTTGGTGATTACAGATGATTGGTGTAAATGGCGGATCAGACTAGTTTATTACATATTGAAATAGTAAATCTATTTGTTTCTTTGACTTCGTAAATCACTTTCTTCCCTGGTAAGAGTCTACTAAAATCTGCCAAGATCCTTGTAAACTACCTAGTTTCGTACATTGATAGTCTCATACAACGGGATAAAACGAATACTTTTTAATTTACCTACTATAGTTTATCCGTAAATTACAGTAATATCACCTCTGCTATGCCAAATCTAAATGGGAAAAGATATGGCTAAAGAACTGACGAACAATACAAGGTCTGAACTGTGTTCAGGCTTAAGAGCTGAAAAGCTACACGTCACTGAAATCTAGCTGCCATGGTCGTAGCAAGTAAGGTTTCTTGGAATTTAGTGATTAATGTATTTGCATTTGAACAGTCGGACTAATTTCTCACTTCGGCCGCCTACGAAACTCACAACGTTACGTAATCAGTTTTAATAGCTTTTTTTCCACGAGACAATGCTTGTAACGACGTGATAGCTCAGTGGATAGAACACCTGTTATCGTGTGACGACTAGTGTTCTAATCTCGGGTCGGGCTCAACCAATTTATCTTTTCTAAACATAAACATAAACGTTCACGCCGTTTATCCCCGAAGGGGTTGGCAGAGATACCAATACTCCTGAACTCACATGGCAAGCGCCATCTAGTTTCCAGAGAAGGTACCCACGTTTTGCTTAGACAGTGTACTCACGTGATAGGGGGCAGGCCTATCGCCGTTTTGTACGAATACACTGTCACATGACTAAGTATGACAGTGTATTTGTACAAAACGGCGATAGGCCTGCCCCCTATCACGCGAGTACACAGTCCAAGCAAAACGTGCGTATTCGTACCTCTGCTAACCCCTTCGGCGATATATGGCGTGAAGGATATTGATAATGAGTCAATACATGTAATTGCAAACAACATGTAAATTTTTACCACACATGTATTTCTGCCAGCAAAACTTAATGATTAAATAAATAATCTCAGAATTTAAATTTTCTAAGTTTTGCCCCATAAACAAAAAAAAACGTTACACATCTAAATATCATCAATTCAAAATATTGTTTGTCTATTTTCATTCTTACTGTAGTACCTATACAGGGCCGCGCCGACCCCAGGCAGCGCCTGCGTGCGGAACCTCTGAAGCGCCTCTTTTTAGGGTTCACTACCAAAAAGTAAAACGGGACCCAATTACTAAGACTTTGCTGTTTATCACGTTTTATGTTTATCACTCATAAAACGTGATAGCTAGAAAGCTGGAATTTTCACAAATGATTTATTTCTGCTGCCGCTATGACAACAAATACAAAAAAAAACATTTCATACAATAAACGTGTTTTTATCGTATTTTATTGCTCAATTTTAAAAACGTTAATAAGTAGACGCTAAATTTTTTCAACACCTTTCAAAACAAATAATTTAATAGCAGTAAAGTAAATAGCAAAGGAGGGCTCCCATACAAAAACGTAATTTTCTATTATAGATGATAGTGCGGGCGGAACCCTTCGTGCGTGAGCCGACTCGCACTTGGCCGGTTTTTTAACGATTTTAGACTTTAAATTAATATTTTTAATTGTAAATTTTGACTGAAATAAATTTGTAATATTTAAATCACAGCTTTGACTAAATGCTTAAGGGTGTAACGGTGTAAGCATTTGGTAAAAAGTACATAAAATAAAATATCATTAATTAATGTCTGTTCCTTCCGCCTAGTCTCTAAAACAGTCGGGAAAAAGTATTTTTTTTTTAAAATTAGTTTTTTGTTTTATATCTTAAACAGAACTTATATTTATTTGTGTAGAAAATTACATAAAAATTCATACCGACCACTACTTGAAGCGTTTTTTAATCAGACTTAATAACACTTTCATCGATGACCTGACTGGTTTCTGTCTCTTATGATGTTTTGTCTTGGCTATCTCGTTCATTATAACGCACGCATCGCATCGGGTTGCGTACACAACACAAACTCACTAATACATACTAATACAAACTCGACGCCTCTACGGCTCAAAAGAACTGCCGCCGTTTTAACTTTGAGCTCATTAAGTAATGTAAAATAAAACCCTAAGCGTAAAATAAAACCTTAAACGTGAATAATAATAAACATTAAATATTGAGGGACTTGTTCAATGAGCGTAATAGATGTTTTGTTGTTTACAAGGCGTATGTTGGGCCTATTCTACCTACTTACTTCTAAATCTTTTAGGTAACAAGGTAGGTAAGTAACAAAAATAATTTAGGTGGCGCGGGCGCGGCGCCCCTATAGACCTGGCGCCTGTGTGCGCCGCACACTTCGCACATAAGGGCGGCGCGGCCCTGTACCTATATAATAACATACAGTTTAACTATTTTTGTGAAAATAAGAACTACCACTGCATGTAAATTATTCATATTAAATATTCAATTTTATCTAACTCATTCATTTTTATTTACACACACACATACATTAGTAATAGTGATATTATCAAGATACTTGAAAATATTCTCCTTTCTTCTCGTCATAAAAGATAATGTTTTTTTGTATATTACATCTGAGGATAATGAAATGGCAGCCTCTGTTACAGTAACAGGTCTGCCGATAAGAGCACAAATAAAACTAAAAAGATACATCCAGGATAAGACACACACATAGGCTAAGATAAAAAGCATTACAACTGATATCAATTAACTCGCTGAGTTACTAGAATCATCAAGCAGAACCATTGGCGCAGCTAGCTGTGGGTTCAGGGCAGCAGTAATACAAAATGTGTAATTTTTTATAGATATGTTTTTTGAATTGATAAGGAACCTTACAAGATCAGACCCAGGGTGGAGCTAGAACACCACCCTGCCCCACCGTGGCTATGACCAATAGAAGAGCAATCATAGGGAAAACATAAAATACATGCTGTGCTTATAGTTGCCATGTTCTTGAGCATATAATATCTTTGCTAGTTACTTTTATTATATACCCATTAAGTACACTGTTGTTATCATTATATGGGTGTGCAGAGAACTATGTCATTGACATCTGTCTTTGATATCACCTGCACTGACATTACCATCCCCATTGGCTCCATATATTTTTAACAAATTAAATTCATCCATATTCTTGATGCGCCCTAACCATACAAAAATTTCCTATTCTATCTTTTTTACATTATCATCTTTTGTACCGCGCCATACCCAAATCACAATTAATTTAGATAAAGATTGAACTGCCCTCTTAGCATGAGTCATGTGAGAAGCTGAGAAATTTTTGATGTATAAAGTGTCAGTTCCTCACTTAACATGAGACATACTCTCTCTCTTCCACACAACTCATGCAACCTATACTGGATTGTTATAGTGTAGTAGTGAGTATTGCCAGTTTTGCCACTTTCACCGGTGGTGCTTAATGATATTCCACATTTCAGGATTACTACATTCATAAAATTTTGCAAAACTACATCAAACACTTAAACACACATCAGCAATATACATTACAAAAGAGGGTGTATTATATATTGATGATTCTTAATGATGCTCTATTAGAGCTTTGCCTAAATGATAAGTGCGCATCAAAATTGCCTACCCTAATGGGAATAAACAGCATGAGATTACATACAAACATCTACCAAAGGTTATAAATCCCTAAACCCCTTTTAGCAGGCAAAAGACATAACCATATTATTTCATTGAACTTTAATACTAATTATTAATGGAATTTATACACACCCTTGTTCTTCTAGACTGTCTTCTAATTCTGCACATTTCACTTCAATCTTCCTCTTACGTTCATGATCAAGTATTTCACGGTTAGGTTGTTTATTGGAAGCTGAGTCCAACTTGGCAATATCTTCTTCGGTGCGGTAGTTTACTGAATCTTTAGTTTTCCTAACGGTCGCCCAGTTTCTCTGTACGTAGCCATTGGTACCCGATCCTCGGGCTGTAGTAAGGCCGATTCCGTTGTACATTTCCTATGAACTAGACGAAAAATAAAGATGTACTATTAGCGCCTCAAGAAAAACATAGCAATCCTTGAAATGCGGAAGATAAAACTATTGTTAGTATATCAATAATCATGTAAGCTGTGGTTAATAGGTTATAGATATATTTACGTACCATTTAAATATGCGGAATTTGTTGAAATATTGTGAAAATTCACGCAAACCACACACTATCCCACAACCATTTTGGTATTTGTTTCTTAAATTCATAGATTACGAGATAAGTATTTCACAGACAACACAAACTTAATGATAAAGAAACAAAATTCATAAAGCCACGTAAACATTCGTGTAAGTCGTCTTAAAAAAATAAAAATAAATCTCAACTCAACTAAAATTTTTACGCCATATATCCCCGAAGGGTTTGGAAGAGGTACAAATATTTCTGAACATCACAACATCACGTTTTATTGTCACCTAGTGTTCAGAGTACCCACTTTTTGCTTGGACACTCACATGATTAAGGGCAGGCATCGCCGTTTTGTATAATAGATTGAATATCACACGATTATAGATATCTAGGTAATACAAATAAGTTATCATAGTTTTAAAACAGGAAAAACACTTGAGTTCTGCTGTTCAGTTAAATAAAATTCCGAAAAAGAATAATGTGCCCCATACCTATGTCACATAGTTGACATTGACATCATCTCATTATTTCCGCCGTGGCTGATTCGACCGAAAAAAATATAAGAATCTTCTTTTGGTGGGAAGATCAGCTGTGAATGTTTAGTTGACGTTTCCGCCAATGTTTGGCTATTGACACCGAAGATTGACGTGGATGGACGGATGGATATGAAATTGATGGATTTTTTATAGTATTTTATTCAGGATTCTCGCTTTTATTTAATTGTCTCCAATGTGGGATAAAATAATGTTATGTTTTGCGAGCTGTTGTAGTTGCGCAAGCAAAAACCGAAAATTACTGGAATACTTTAGCTTCTGTTGCAAAACAAAAAGTGTCAAAAAGAAACCGTTTACTGTACAGTAAAAATTCAATTTAATACTCCTGAACATAAAGCTTCTTAGTTTTGTTCCTAATTGTGCTTAGTTTAATTTTTTTAGTAAATATTTGAGTCGTTCGAAAGTTAACATAGATTTTCGGTTGGCTCAAAAGATCAAGAAACCAGGTCCGCAAATCAATACTTATATCAATATTTCTGTGAAAATAGCCTCGGCCCATTATTTCGTCTTTGTTTGTTTGTTTTCTCCAAGTTTTATCTCTCTCAAATCTCCACAAGGATTTGTTTGTGTGATTAGGTTATAGACTAAAATTAATAAATTTTTAGTGTAATTCAAAAATAATTTAGTATATAAATTGACGAAAAACTCAATAAAAATGGATAAAATGTATTATAATACAGTCTTGTGTCAGACATTTTCATCGTGTGGAAAATATTTGGTTGCCGGTAGTATTTATGGAGAACTAGCTGTTTTTGAGTAAGTTTATTCAGATTTCTACGTTTGGCTACTCAGAAAGTCATAGTTACTCCTGCTGCGTCGATTACCTAACCTTGCTTTGCTTAATTTGTGAAAGCATATTGGGTCCACGTCTGTGTTTGAATTAAAATGAATTATGGATCTAATTTAAACTAGGTATGCAACTAACTACTAGTTGCCAATAACATACATGCATATACTCACGGCTAAAAATCCCAAGGAGTGGCAGAGCATAAGAATAAGAAATCACTCAGCCACTTTTGTAAGTTGAGTAGGAAAAAGATTGTAAAATATATGTTATGATTCTCCAGCCACATCACAATGCCCAAATATCACTGAAAAGGCCCCAAAACCCAAAGTCTCCTGCTACAAACACTCACGGGTAAAAATGGAGCAATACCCCATTCTTAGCTGACACCACAAAGCACTGCAATTAGAGAACATTGAAAAATAATTGATGGTATATTATTTTTGTTAATAGGTTTTACCTAAACTGTAATCTGATCATCCTTGGCTACTGCTTGTCTCATAACATGAACTGCCTAGGTATGGAGTGCAGAAGTCGGGAGTTAACAAAGCTTAACTTTGTATGTTCACTTTGCTTCGATAAAAAAGAATTTGCAATGTAACTGAAAACCGCATAAATAAAAATTATATAAAAATCAGCATCATCAGCAGCTTTGTAACAATTGATTTATTTCAACATCCAATATTTCAAGATAACACACCAACATAACACTTATAATATACCAACTTTGTTAATAATATTATGCCATATTGAATAGTTATTTACAACACATCTTAACATTTTGACAGTCTGTAATTTAAATTATTTGAAGTACAATTAAAAGCTTTTCAAATGTGGTTGTTGCTTATGTTTATTCTCTGAGTATGCAGTGTTGTATCAAGTGTGTCAAGTCCACAGCTGAGGTGAATAAAGGGACTAAGCAATCATGTTTAGTGAGATGTGCCTTAACTTCACTTGTACAACACAGAATGCATGTGTCATAGGATGATTTGATGTTTAGGTTTTTTGCTAAAACCCTAGGAATTTTGCAAATACCCAGATAATTAGACGATGGTTATAATATTTGTTAATCTTACTAGGTTTTTTGCATAAAAAACTAGTCGGTTTAGTAAGATTGTACTTTTTTAATGCTGATTGGCTGATTTCTGATTGCTCGCCTACTCGTACTGAGATAATATAGCTAGAGTTATAAAGGGTAAGAAATGGCATTTGATACTAGGAACTTTTTTTACTCTTTTGTTGGAGTAAAATTACAATCACATTCAATTTACAGACATATTATACACAGATCATGTTACCCCAAACTAAGTAACACTTGTATTATGGGATACTAACCCAACAATTTTTTTAATATAATTTAATACACATATAAATAACACCAAAGACTAAGAAAAAATCTAAATGAATGCTCGTCACATAAATGTTGCTTTCAGCGGGGATCAAACCCGCAACCTCCAGACCGAAAAGCTAGTTACCTATCCACTTGGCCACGGACGTCGCACAGTGTCTTAAGGAACCTGTTTTTGTGTCAACACGTTTTTTTTACAAAATCTAATAGTCTTTATCGTTTTAGACACCCCTGTGAAACTCTGACATTCCTATCTCTATTGGTTGATTCTTAAAAAAATCGCAATGTTTCCCTATTTCCCGGTTCATAAAATCACAAAAAAATATGTATACAAAAATGTATGTGATATATTAAATTTCGATAACATGCATGAACTGCTTATAATAAAATGTAAATTCAAGCAAATTTCCATTGATCGAATCTTAATAGGAACTGATATATTATCCGGCCGAGATTTCCAGTGTACATAATAGTTTCTAGTACTTTTCCATCGTCAGTATTAAAACCAGCAACCAATGCTGTGTTATTCAGAAGTTATAATCAAAAGTTAGCCAGTTATAATTATTTCAGGTTGGCCCATGACTTAACTATACATATCATCTGCATAGCTTCTTAGCTAATACTCTTGTGTTGGTTCAGTTCAGGCACACCAACAATACTATATTTAACTCAATATACAAACCCAACCCATTGAAAACAGGTCATATAATTTGTTCTCTTATGTTTTTTGATCATTTATTTTAATTCTTCATTATTGTTTCAGCCTTGATCGAATACTTAACCCTGTTGTGGAGCTGCTGAGCGATGACTTCAATAAACCAAAATACCGACACTCCTTCGAATCAGAAGATCCAATCACAAGTTTGATAAGTACAGATCACTTCCTAATTGCCGGCACTGTAGGTGAAATCGCTGGTTACGACTGGAAAGGAGTTTTATCACCTAAGTTAAACAAACCTTCTTGGACAATCACAATACCTAAATCAGTTCTTGAACAAGTAGATATAAATAGTCTGTGGCTGTCTGAAGACAACGAGCGATTGTATGCTGGTTGTGGTGATAATAAAGTTTATGTGTACAATTTAGAAGATGGAAGACTGATCTCAACTTACTCTGGTCACACTGGCTATATTCATTGTGTTCATGGAAAGTAAGTAATAGGTATATTGCCATATGCTATAGCCCTGAACCCACCTTGACTAACAAACTTAGTAAATAGAAAACTCATACGGTTTTAGAAAATATGCATTGATGTTGCACCAACTTCTAATGAGGCTGAAAAGTTTCTAACTCTGAGGTTCTGGCTACCCCTTTTAGGGATTTATGGCCGTGATTTTATGGATATATGTATGTGGGACCAAAACAGGACTCAAACTAATGCCTCTCTGCATGAAAGGCTATTAGTACTCCCCAAGCCAACAAACAAAACATCTATGTATCTTGTTTTTCAGTCAAAGGGGTGGTATGTTCATTGGTGTCTACCACGATAAAATAAAAAAAACAAATCTCAGATATAAAGGTTTCCTCCCCCACTCTCAGAGGTAGTTTATTTTACAATACCAAATTGTTTGGACCTCAGTATGAGCTCCAGTAATGCACCAAATGTTGTCTTGATCAGTTAAGTACTTTACAGACAGTTACTTTCACATAATTATTTTTGTGAAAGTAACTCTGTCATGTGTAAATAGTATTTTATAATATTAATTTTGATGTTATCTTTATTCCAGAGGTCAACAGTTAGTATCGGCGAGTGAAGATGGTTCAGTGAAGCTGTGGGATACTCGCACGGGAAAGTCGCACATCGGATTAGAACCTCACAAAAATAGCAAAGTTGAGAGACTTGAAATTGGTCCGTGGATTGGAGCGGCAGCCTTGAGTGATGATTGGATTGTAAGTGTGACATTGCTGCTCTTTCGTATATTTATTTCATTCACCATAGCATGACACCTGACACCAGAGGGTCCCTTTGCGTCAATCTGAATGTTCTTGACGGTGTAGAAAATGGAGCAAATTGGTCTGACAAAGAATAACGTCTGCAACTAATACTAAAAGTGATAGCCAGAGCGTTTTATTCATTTTACTCAGCGATTTTTGGAAGTAGAGTGAGGGAACAATTATAAAATACAAAATTTCCCTCACTCTATAAATTGTAAAATAACACAGTTGCAACTTGAAGCAGTCAATCTAAATGTTATAAGCAGACATGTATGACGGCTGTTACTGTTCGTTCTTTATGTTTATGATCTGTAAGCAGTATCATATACAGTATCTCTCCAACTTTGTTCCAGGTATGTGGGGGTGGACCAAGATTAGCTTTATGGCATTTAAGATCCTTGGACGCAGTGACAGTATTTGATATTCCGGATCGAGGTATTCACGTCGCTTCGTTTTACGATGACTGCATAATCGCGGGTGGTGCGGCAGAGCATTTGTTCCAACTGACATACTCTGGGGAAGTAAATGTAGAATTACCGGTGTCTGCCACAACAGTGTACTCTGTGGCAATGCAAACTGACCCTAACATGATTTTGACAATCGCAGGATCCAGTCCTGACATAGATCTGTGTACTTCTTTGAAATATAGAGATCAGGTGTTACATTTTCGGTGAACTATTATTGTATGTTGTTTGTTTAAGTGGTTCTGTATAGTTCGTTATTTTGTAAATATTACAAAAATACGTTCAATTTGTTTTCATAAAGATTGTGGTTACTGTCTTTTACTATGTGTTCAGTAATTATTGTTTTGTCAATAAATTATTGCACTTTTGGTAAATTGTGAAAAACGTTTATTTTATGTCGTAATGGTTCGAAGAAATAAAATTAATTGCGTTGCATATCATACATTTTATTTTTAACAAACTCTCTGTACATAAACCCACTTCAAGTAGATTGTGAGCAATTCATTAGGTTTAAAGTTAAAAGGCTCACAAGTAGTGCCTTAATATTTCACTATAAGAACTGTCTTCTGTGCGCAGACTTTACAAGTGGTCAAAAATAGTTATAGTAGAAGCAAAACATAAATAAATATAATTTACAATGAAAGTAGTATGAAATTAAATAAATAAATCTGAAATGGTTGGTGACAATATACTTAAAAATAATTTTAGTTTTTGGTATGTCAGAGTTAAATGTAACCATTACCAGCTACAACGGCTGGAATGAAACCTTGCGTTCCGTCTCTTTTCTTTACATAAAACCAGTCACTATTTACATCTCTTTCTTGCGCCAACACGACGACTTCACCCGATCGAACTGTTAAGGTTTTGTTCATCGCACTACCCTTAAAATCACTATTCACTACTAAAAGCATCTGGCGTTTTGTGTTGCTATGACTTTGAACACTTTTTCTTTTATTTTTCACCTCCCAATCCTCATAAACACTATCAATGTTTGAGCAAACTGATTTGGTTTTTAGATACAGCGAGTCGAAATCTTCTTCGGCGTATGAGTTGACGTTTGTTCGTCGTTTGTCGTGTGACTTCGGTCGATATCGGCTCTCCGACTTGGTTCTGCCGCGGAGTTGCTCTTTCTCAGTGTCAGTGAGGTTGCCGCAAGGACGGGGATATATGTCTGTACTGCTTTCCCAGCACGGCGTTTTCTTTTGTTGAGATGGCCTGAAATTAACCGAAAGAGTTTCAACTGGTGCTACTACATCGTCAAATTGTATTAAATTAAAAATATCTTGTGGTTATTAAGTAGCAGAGAGAGTAGAGAGAATAGTAAAGTGAACAGTTATACGACTTGGTAGAGGGAGAGCTGTAGCATCTGAACTAGCAGTGTGATGAGCTAAGTTCTATTCTTATTAGCTGAGAAAAGTACTATTCACTGTCTACCTTAATTTTTATAGAATTTACTACATTAAAATTGAGAATATCCTATTAATATTATTAATGTGAAAGTTTAGATGTTTGTGTGTTTGAGGTTAAAAGGCGTCACAATTACAGAATGTATATGAATAAAATTTAGCAGAATGCTAGATAATGACCCAAATTATAACATAGGATACTTTTTATCCCAGAAAAATTCGACCCATAAAATATTCACGCCTGATTGAACTCAGAGTACCGGAAAAAACGCCTTGCAAAAAGTTTGGCATGAGCAAATTTACAGTGCGAAGTCTGTCGGGTTAGCTAGTTAGGTTATAATTAAAACTTGCTAAGACAGCCTGGCATCGACTTGAAAATAATTAAGTGGATAGTTATGTTAGTAGAGGACAACCTCTGAGGACACGAACAAATAGCGAGTGTGCTCAAAAAGGCAGGCTGCCATCCGAAGTGTGAAGAATAAAAGAACATGTATGAGGAGATTGATAGATATAATCGAGGCTAGAGAGGTTTGTCAGGATCGTACAAAGTGGCGATCGATAGTCTCTGCCTACCCCAATGGGAACTAATCAGGTGAGTATGTATATATGTATTAATTTTTAAATTAAATATAAAATATAGTACTATAGATCGAAATAGGCTGTGAAACGTGGAGAGTGACAAAGGGGCTGACGAATAAGCTCCAAGTTTTCGTCAACAAGTCCCTGAGGTCAATCCTCCGCATTTACTGGCCAATGACAATCCGGGACGTGGACCTGTGGAACCAATGCCAGCAGACTCCAGTTGTGACTGACATCGCACTGAGAAAATGGAGGTGGATGGGGCACACATTTCGAAGAGGGACCACAAACGCCAGCATCGCATTCGAGTGGAAACCACCGGACGGCAAGCGAGCCCGCGGCCGTCCCGTACACACTTGGCGCCGGAGCGTGGAGAGCGAGCTGCGAGCGGCGGGACTGAGTTGGAGTGCGGCCAGGGAAGTCGCAGCAGACAGGAAGGCGTGGCGGGAGCTTGTGCAGGCCCTGTGCACCAGTGGGGCCATAGGACGATAAGATAGATCGAAATTATATTAAGTTACTTATGAAACACTACACAAAACATATACTCACGGCTATAATTCCCAAGGAATGGTAGCCAGAGCTTCGGAATAAGGAATCCCGCAGTCACTTTTTAGTAGAGTGGTAAAAAAATAAAGTGAAGCTTTACTTGGCGATGGGTTTCAAGCCACACCGCCCAACAATCATTTAGGTACAAAAGCCCTTAAACCTAAGTCGTCGTAAGTTAGTGCTATTCTACGCTGATTCAACACAGCTACTACGTTAACAAATCAAATTATTGAAAAAAAATATGGAAAACCCATGAATAAAAGCTCTCTAATAAATAAAGGAACGAAAAATTTCGACACCGGCGGGGATCGAACCCGCGACTTCGGGTATACGCCCCCGTCACTCTGCCAATTGAGCTACAGTGTCAATGGCTTCCAGTGCGAAATTTATCTATCCTTTGTTTCATTTACACTTTTGAGTAGTGTGTAAATTTTACTTTCCTTTATTTATCCTAAATTGTTTAGTAATAACACATGAGGTATTCATGGACAAAAACATTCAAATTAAAAGATCTAAACAAACCATACCTATTAGGCAATATCCCCAACGGCAAACACGCGTTGTACAGCACATAGCCCTCCTGCCCGTGCGGTGTCTGCGCGTACAACCAATGCTGGTTCTTGAACACCGCGTTGACGACCGTGCCCAGCGGCAGGTTCAGCTCAGACTGCTTGCTCGAGTGGGTTTGGTACAGCGTCGACGGGTAGGCTACCACCACGGGGATGTTGCCTGGACGGCCGATTGATGCCTGGAATTTTGGAATTTATAAACATAAACGTTCAAGCCGTTTATCTCCGAAAGGGGTTGGCAGAGGTACCAATACTTCTTAATAACAAGTGACTGCGCCACCTAGTGTCCTAAGCACGATTTGCTTAGACAGTGTACTCACATGAATTTTGGAATTCAAATTAATGTTTTTTACAAATGAATAGTGGTTGACTTCGGTTTGCGGGTAGTGTGTGATCTAGTGCTATAAAATTGTTACTGCACAGGAATATACGGACATTACTCGACCACTATGATGCATGATACTGTATAGCGTATGTGACTACAGAAGTCTTGAAAGTAACATATTGTGTTACATCGGTTGGAATGTTTTGGAACTTATTCATTCTAAACAAACACAAAATATTTTCTCTGTATAAGTCTCGAAAACGGGTAGTCAGAGCAACAGAATAAAAAAATCTTGATTCACTTTTGGAAGTTAGGTGGAGAATTAGAATAGGTAATTAGTATAATAATCCGAAAGGTGAAATAGACGAAAATTAAGGGTTGAGATCCTGTTAGAGGTGGTTGGTGGGACGAACTGGGATGATATCACAAGCTAATAATATAAATAATAATATTGACTTAACCGATAAAAAGCTTATGTCTTATAATAAAAAAAAAACGTGGGCAATAAGATAAAGTTAGTGTACACATTTATTTACATAGTTGTTCCTCTAAACTATTCGGTTACTCGCTACTAATACGCGGAGTGCGGAGGAGCGGATTTCAATATTGATTGCAAGTACATCGATTAGTATAGAAAAAACACACCAAAACCGGGCCACACCGCACCGCGCCGAGGCGCCGCCGATAACCGCGGGGTACAACACACTGTGCTCCGCGCTAACGCGCTTGTTTTCGAGCTTAAGGAACTGGTTCTCTTGCGAAAATTCAGGTTCAGGTGAAAATTTGTGTCTATTCCAGTAATAGTCCGCCGAATTTTATTCAATAAATGATCAAAAGATGTAGTTGAAATTCGTGTAAATAATAATAATAAGACACTTTACTGAACACCAAAGGATTACACGGACAAATACAGAAAGAAATGCAATAGGCATGTAAATAACAGTAAAGTTACAAAACTTGTCTTTATGTTTTCTTATCTCCATATAATTCAGTACAAACGAACGATTCCTAGATCTATTTCGTAAAAACAGGATGTATCCAATCTTCTAGGCCTGCTTAACTGCTTATACAAAAAACATATTGTTGAAACAATCGCAGAGTCTTGAATAAGTTCAGTATTGTCCATTGTAACGTGCTAACGCCACGGCGCCGGCGGCAAAATGGAAAATGCCCTTAAGCTTGGTGAAGGCCGCGCGAACCGCGCCTCCGCGGCTCGGCACCGGCACGCTCGAAGGAGCGGAGCTGCTTCTCCGACGCCGCGCGCGGATTCCGCTCCAGTTTCCAGTGGGATAACCGCCTCAGGTTATACGATAATGTATATTTTTTTTCGTAATCAAACTTGTCATCATAGAAGAGGTTGTATACAAAAACAATAATTAGAGTTATATTATTCGAACTAGTTCGATGGCTCATAATGATAGTATAAATAAAAAGTGCTGTGAACACAGACATGTATTTGAATAGATGCCGCAAGTGCATGTACTTCGCGTGTAAAAACTGAGTAAAATTATCTTAGTTTATCGCCATTTGATTGAGTCCGTGCTCGAACGTTCTCGGTGACAGATGTCAAGCTAAATATAAAAAATGCATTATTGTGCCGTATTGAGTTGCAAAAACTATCTAAATAAAGCGGGACTAATTAATAGAAAGATTTCCTTTCATCGGTTGGTCACTTTATTATTAGATTATGTGGTTTTAATTGCAAAATCAATTATTTCGTGTTCGTTGTGGTTTTACACTGAAAAACTTTTAAACGAGTGTGTATCGCTTAATTTATAATACTTCATAAATGTTAACTGGTTTACAAACCTTAGTAAAGAAATCATTCAATATCATTAATAAAACAAATCTATCAAGCGCTTGGTCAATCCTTACTGACTTATTGCATAAAATCTTGGGGAGGTGCTGGCATTACCACTATGTTAAAACTGGAACGAGCTCAAAGAGCGCTACTTAAAGTAGCCACAGCGCGCCCTTTCTATTTCCCTACTACCGAACTATATAAACAATGCAAAGTGCTAACTGTGCGCCAGCTCTTTATTCTATTCACTGTTCTAAAGCAGCATGCCAGCTTACACTTCAACCCTGATACACTAAACAGGAGGCGAAAGGATATAGTATGTTTGAATACTTATAGTGCAAAATTTTCCATTACAAATAGATTCTTTATATTTTTAGGTCCATACTTATATAATAAAATTAATAGATTACTAGTATTATATAACTTAAACAACTTTGAATGCAAGAAAAAACTTCAATCGTGGCTTTTAAATCTTACATACACGGAATCAGAGGAATTGCTTAATATAATAAGTTAATATAAGATGTTTTTATTTTTTTATCATAATAATACAATTAGTTAGATACAATCGAGTCTGATAATAATTTATACACTACTTACCAATACCATTATATGAAAACTGATAGTTTAAGCCTTTTTTGTTTATTGTTGCCTGAAATACAGGTAAATTACCTAGCTCAGGAACAGGAAAATGTTATATTTTGTACTTTAAATAACTTACTAGGTTAAGACGAATATTATGTACTTTTGAAAACTGAATAAATTTTTATTATTATTTTTTTTTTATTATTATTCATTACACAAATGAGAAAATTTAATTCTGTTACTGCTTCTGATAATTCTACATATTCAGAAAATGATGAAGAGTTTGTTACACTACTTTGTTTTTTTTTTATTTCCAATATTGAACAAACGAAGAGTTCCGTACTATCATCTATAATAGAAAATAACGTTTTTGTATGGGAGCCCCTTTGATATTTACTTTACTGTTATTTAATTATTTATTTTGAAAGGTGATATACAAGTAAATATACTCTGAAAATTTTAAGTATCTACTTATTAACGTTTTAATATTGAGCAAACAATTACGGAAAAAAACACGTTTATTGTAAGGGGCCCCCCTTAAAATCCTTTTTTTACTTGTATTTGTTGTTATAGCCGCAACAGAAATACGTTATTTGTGAAAATTTCAGCTTTCTTGTTATCACTGTTTATGAGATACAGCCTGGAGAAAAGAAAACCAGACAACGAAAAAAAAAATACTTGATTATTTTTCCTTCTCTACAAGTTATTTTGTTTTTTTTTTCAAATCCGAATTAGTTCTGGGTTGTATTATATTTTGTCATAGCGCTTTCTACTGGCTTTCCTTTTTGTAGATAAAATTTCTTCTCGGGGTTTTTTTAAATCATTTCGTAACTTTCCGAGAACAAATTATTAAAACTAGTTTATTAGGTAGGTTATCAATAAGGACAAGTTATTATAATAATAAAGGCTACTGAACTACTCACTGACTAACTGACTCATTAACTCACTGATTTAGATCGTTGTTCTCCGAGAAGATGTAGTAGTGGAGGAAAATAATGTAGGAAGAGTTGCTCAGAATAAAAATGAGACCATGAGAAAATAGCGTTATTAAAAAACAGGTATAATTCTAGATTTATCATTCTTCTGTCAATTTATCATTCGTCTGTCGATGCACTCGAATATAATCGATTGAATCGTTTACGCGCTGACGGGGAGTTCCCATCACTAAATTGCTCATGTGACGTCACAGTAGGTGGAAAAATAATGGCACGCTTGGTTTCTATACAAGATATGACACTTGCGTTATCTATTCAAATACAGATCTGTGGCTGTGAATTGAACCGCCATTTTTTTTATCTTTGGCACAAATTTTCTTGGACCATAAATTTGTATTATAATAGTTAACTTTTTATTTCACAAGTGATTCGAAATTATCGTAAGACACACCTGAGTAATTATTCATTACAGCTCTTGGTTTCTTTAGAACCTTACCTTCTCCACGAATTTAGAATCCACCTCAGCTCTAATGACTACCTTTTTTCACTTGTATCATACATACATACATATACTAACGGTTATAAACCCCAAAAAGGGGTAGCAAGAACTTTAGAGCTAGAAACTCCTCAGACACATTTGGAAGTGGATAGGGGACAAGATGGTAGATATAAAGTATCGTTGGTGGCGGGTCTCCTACCGCATCGCCCAAAAACTACTTTAAAAAAGGGGTAGTGACATTCTAAGCCTACTAGAATGCACAAAGGCACAAGGCAATTGTTTCATAACGTACTTTTTCAACGCAACAGAAATTGGGTGCGTTACCCTAGCCGACGCATTTTTATTCCAACTAGTAATTAGAGAGTAATCAACCACTAATGAAGAATAGTTAACTTTTTCCTCATTGGAAGCGTGCTCATAATATTAAGTGATCGGAATATAGCTGGCTTCAATCTCATTATCAGCCTTTGAAGTTCCTACTTAAAAACATGGGCTTAATAGTACTTTTTGTAGTAATGATAATTACATGACTCGTAAAGTTGTTTATAGTTATCAGGTCTCTCTAGATTTGTTCAACTTATGATGATGGGTTCTTTCGGGTTATACCTAACGAAACTTAAGTACACGTGGAATAAAACTTATGATTATACATACATACATACATATACTCACGGCTATAAATCCCTAGAAGGGGTAGCCAGAGCTAAGGAATTAGAAACTCCTCAGCCACTTTTGGAAAATGAGTAGGGATTATGATTATATTTTGCTTTAAATAGATTTTTTATAAGTTTCACTACTATAGATGTTAGTTACGTCTGCTATTAATTTTATTATTGTTATTAAATTTGTTACCTATCATATTATACCCATAAATAAATAATAAAATATAAAATTACATTTAAATTATATTATACCCATTTTCATCATTTTCTCATTATGTTTATAAGGTCCCTGCTCAACTGATTTTTTTTATCGAAATAAATTGGTGATGATGTATTGTTGACTTATTTTAATTCTGTTTAGCATACCAACAAGCATTAAACTTTGTTCATATGCAACCGTTGTAGCTAAGTGGTAGTCCGAAGATTGTGGAATGGTGCGAGTCCCGCCGGTATAAGATAATACTTTGTCTTGTATAATAATATTGTTTATTAATAATATTGCCGTGTAGTGTCGGTTTAGAATAGCACGACCCAATTTTTTCCGGTGGGTGTACGTAAGAGGCGACTAACCGTATGGGGCTATTAAGGGATTTTTGGGCGATGCGGTTGGAGACCCATCACCAACAACCTTTATTTTTACTATCTTTTCCCCACTCAAATTTCCAAAAGTGGCTGAGGAATTTCTAATTCTTTAGCTCTGGCTACCCTACTACTATGTTATCAATAATAGTCGATAGTCTTTGCCTACGCATTGGGATCTAATGGCGTGAGAATATGTATGTATATGTTTGTATGTCAATTAATAATAATAAGTTAATTTAAGTAATGAAATCGATACAAAATACATAGGACTAAGTTATTAGTTAGTTATGTGACGGTATGTTGGTACAAAGCAACACGACAGGTCCGCCCTCTTACAAGTAAAACATTGTGATAAAAGAAAATGACACATAATGTTCAGTTCAATTCAAAGGATGTAGAACATTTGCAACCACTTCATTATATATGTCATAACGATAGTGTGGGTTTGCTTATATCAAGGTCATTTATTATATGGCAACATTATCATTAAAAGTATGCGGGTCATAACTTTTTATAAAAAATAACAGAAAACTTGTATCAAAAAAAGGGACATATATCTTTTGATGTCAATAAACGAAATAAGTTAATACAGTAATCTTCAATTAAGACATAAGATGAATGCGCGTTAGGCCAGCCCAATCCATTTAGGAACAAAAACTGTGCTCGGCAGTTTTATAACATGGTTTTAGACATTATTTTTATACAGCTATTTGCAAAAAGGGGTCGCCCGAACTTAGAGCTTTGAAACCAACGATTTCTCGGTTTATTCTTACTAATCTATCAAAGAAAAAAAAACTTTTCGACAGCAACAGGACTTGAACCTGCGACATCCTGGAAGTGGCTCATCCACGCGGCTATAAGTCGAGGCTCGGCACGCGCGGGCGAACGGTTCAGTATTTCCGTTTATAGGCAAATTTTGGAATAAAACGCTATGAAGTATTTATAACAATCTATTAATGGCGCCATCTAGTATGTAATATGTAAATTAGTAAAGATTTGGATTTGGTCACGGGCGCGATGGCTTATTTCATGTATAATTTCGGTGTTTCTGTACCAACTTCTATGATTACATAACATAATAACATAAACATAAACGTTCACGCCGAATATCCCCGAAGGGGTTGGCAGAGGTACTAATACTTCTGAACATCAAGTGACTTTGTCACCTGGTGTTCAGAGTACCCACGTTTTGCATGGACAGTGTACTCACGTGATAGGGGGCAGGCCTATCGCCGTTTTTGTACGAATACACTGTCACATGACTAAGTACAACTCAGCCATGTGGGTTTCCTCACGATGTTTTCCCTCACCGTTAACAACCATGATAAATTAACCACACATATGTCTTTAGAAAAGACAAATTGGTGTAGGCCCGACCCAGGATTTGAACACTAGTCGTTTGCACGATAACCGATAACGAAATTTTTTTGACAATTTTATTGAAAATAATTCCGCCATACATGATTTTTATATAACTTTAACCATTAAGGCTGCACACGCGACGGAAGTTTAAAAATGGAGTAACTTCTCCCGTTTCCCCAAAATTCCCCTTCACTACTGTGCTGAAAAGTATTCTATAACCTGCCCAGGAGTATGAAGAATAATTGTGGCAAGTTTCGTTAAAATCCGTCGAGTAGTTTTTGTTTCCATAAGGAACATACAGACAGACAAAAATTTTACTGATTGCATTTTTGGCATCAGTATCGATCACTAATCACCCCCTGATAGTTATTTTGAAAATATGTTTCATGTACAGAATTGACCTCTCTACAGATTTATTATAAGTATAGATTATTAATTGTTATTTCAGGATAAGTGATCGAATGTGAAATCGTGTTATTCGTGAAAGGTGCGGTGTGGAAAATGATATTGTAAAAACGATAGAAAAAGGAATTTTAAGATAGTTTGGCGATGGTAAGGAGGATGGATGAAAGTAAATCGGTGAAAGGTATATGAAGAGCCAATGTGGATGGTAATGACAGTAGGAAACGACCACAGAGGACATATTTAGATTGAATAAGAGAATTTGCTCTTAAAAGCAGGCGGCCGAAGTATAAAGACTAAAAGGGCAAGTATGATAATATTGATGGATGTAAATGAAGCTACAGACGTTTGCCAGGATAGTACAAAGAGGCGATCGATAGGCTCTGCCTACCCCAATGGGAACTATTGGTGTGAGTGTAAGCATATGAGCTACTATTACTAATAATCAATATGAGGTTTTCATGAACAAGAACATTTTAATCATATGACCTACCTAATGTTTTGATGTTTTATTCATCTATTTAATGACTAGCGTGAATTTCTAAACGGGATAATAAGCAATTACTCGTATATATATATACATACATGCATATACTCACGGCTATATTTCCCTAGAAGGGGTAGCCAGAGCTAAGGAATTATAAATTCCTCAGCCACTTTTGGAAGCTGAGTGGGGAAAAGATGGTAAAGGTATATATATGTTGCAGGGATATGATAAAAATGGGGATTTGGTCAATTCCCTAAGGGAGTTGATCAAATCACGGAGGATGTTAAAATAACAACACGATTTTACCTTTTCCCTAAACAAATCTAGTGAATTGAACAAATCCCTAAATTGGTTCAGTGGAATGACAAAAATAAGATATACCTTCATAGGGGGGGTGCAGGGGGGCAGAGCCCCCCTGCTTGGGGGGGTCGGGGGGCGAAAGCCCCCTGCAGACAATGAAAAATTAGGTCACATTTAGTTAGGTTAGGTTAGATTATGTATAAAACGAGCGAGCGTAGCGCAGCGGCGCGAGCACCTAAATGCCTGAATTGAACAAATCCCTAAAATAAGTAGTATACCCCGCCCCCCGTCCTCTATATGTAGCAAGCTGCAAGCAAGCAAGTATGGCATATAAGCATGCATCAGGCATTTAGGTGCTCGCTCCGCTGCGCTACGCTCGCTCGTTTTATACATAATCTAACCTAACTAAGTGTGACCTAATTTTTCTTTGTCTGCAGGGGGCTTTCGCCCCCCGACCCCCCCAAGCAGGGGGGCTCTGCCCCCCTGCACCCCCTCTATGTAGGTATATCTTACCAAATAAATCTTTAAAATACCATTGTAATATTATTTTTGTCATTCCACTGAACCAATTTAGGGATTTGTTCAATTCACTAGATTTGTTTAGGGAAAAGATAAAATCGTGTTGTTATTTTAACATCCTCCGTGATTTGATCAACTCCCTTAGGGAATTGACCAAATCCCCATTTTTATCATATGCCTGCGACATATATATATATATATATATATATATTTATTTCACTGATCCTGAGATTACTTCCCACAAAGCAACTTTATATCTTAAAAATGTTAAGTACAGATTGGCGAAATTCTTCATTAAACGAACAAAAACGAAAGGTCTCACTCAGCGGTTGAGCAAAGCAATTTAGCTCTACCAATTTTGCGCCAATTTGAAATCGAATTTTGTTTGGGCAAATTTCACGCGTGACCCGGTAAAGTACAAAAACTTATCGATCATTTAATTTAATGAGCCTATAAATTTTTAAACTTATTTACGTAAAGATTTTAATACTGAAATAACTGTTTGTTTTTATCAATATGAATTGATTTCTGGAATTAAAATTTAAGTATACTTACACCAAGTCATTATCTTTTTCATACAAAATTTTGTATGATTTACAAAATTAAATTTGATTTTGCAGTGATTAAAATTACTTTGCTCAATGCGTAAAAAGCTCAATTTGTATTTATTTATAAAGCTAGGAAAAACATCTCTGTCTTAATTTTACATGTTACAGACTGGACCAACAACACAGGTACGATGTACCATTAGTTTTTTTAACTGCTATATTCAAAGCGAAACATATTTTACATAAAGATTTCTCTTGATTTGTCCTTTTTCTCAATTTCTGCACAATACACCTTACATTACCCAACACATTGAAGTTAAAGCTAGTTAAAACCATAACGACTTTTTGTTCTTGTTGTAATGTCAAGAAAATTACTTTTTACAAAGCTTTTGTATATTTATTGCAAAACTTTTTAATAGTTATTGATATATTAACTAGCTATTCTAGTTAATTCCTACACTGAATCACTTAAAACTTCGGCTATTGTGTTTTCGAAATATATAATATTTGGTTGGCCACAAAATCTCAGAAAGTTATTAATAGCAATTTAAGGGTCAGTTTTAAGCAAGATTTAATAAGTTAAGATAATGTGTAATTTTGGCTTGGAATTACTCTACTACATTCGTTCCTATGGGTGTCGTATGATAAGACAAAGTGATTGGAGGATTTATTAGAACATAGTTAGTTAGTGTAGTGTCGGCTTAGAATATCGCTACCCCTTTCTACCGATGGGTGTCGTAAGAGGCGACTAAGGGTATTGGGGCTTTTTGTTGGATTTTTGGGCGATGCGGTTGGAGACCCATCACCAACAACCTTTATTTAACCATCTTTTCCCCACTCAACTTTCCAAACGTGGCTGAGGAATTTCGAATTCCTTAGCTCTGGCTACCCCTTCTAGGGATTTATAGCCGTGAGTATATGTATGTATGTAGTTAGGCAATGTGACTGGGTCATCACTGACAATCTTTGATTTTATCTACTCGAAGTTCCAAAAGTGGCTGGGGCATAACTATAGTAGCCCTGAGGATAGATAACCAAATCCAATCTGCATTAGTTCAAATATTTATTATATAGCTATTGAGTAAAATTAATAAACATGAAGCGTATCAATAGAATATGTATGTTTTTATTTCAATACTCAATTAATTATTTTTTTTATCAATTAATTGCATATCACGATCATAAAGGTTAACCTTTTCCCTATTCTATATCAGGCATGAATAGAGAAAAACGTATGCGTACACTTAACAATCATACAGACATGGAGAACGACAAATTACTAACCTGACTTAAGAAGCTATCCAGATCACGAATATCATAACCGAATTTCTCGCTAATTCTTGGTCGCTTCTTTCTTTTGTGTCTATGTCTGTGCTTTCTTCTCCATTCTTCTCCAGCCGTTTCATAGTCATCGGAACACGAATCACGTATCACAAGGTCACACGCACTTTTGAATTTTAAACTATGGTAGTACTCGTTACGTCCCACTACACGATCACTGCGATCCTTGTAAACAATGCTACGATTTCGGCTTTCCTTTTCATTTTCCATTACCTTCTTAGTTTGTCTCTGATACCTATTTATATCTGTTATCGAAGTTTTCAGTAGTTCCTTATGAAGCTTCTCTGGAGACTTGGTGTTTTCAAGGTTCTCTTTTAGGACCCATGTTAGAGATATCTTCGATTTGTGTCTCTTACTCAGGGGTGTTGAATGTCTTATACCCATTTCTTCGATCTCTGCGTATTCGACTTCCGATTCACTTTCTAATGTTGAAGGTCCTCTGCAGTTAGCTACTAGGTCTAAATTCCCAAAATGCCGTGATAGTTCCTGTAAACAGTATATTTATCATAAAAGTATATGTTATGCTACGATTTTCTATAAGTTTTAGATTATAAGTTTTCTTACCAACTCATCGTCTCTATAACTCGGGGGCAAGTCATTTTCTCGATAAGGTGGCGGCAAGTCCTCTTTGAATATGATAGCTAAAACAAAACATCAAATGTTTTTAGTACACTGAAGGCACTACACAATTAGGCATTAAACTATGCAATTCATTGTTCCGAACAATAATCGATTAATATTGAGTCGATGGCCGTGAGAAACAATACCCTCCTGAGGGGATATTTAACTTAGTTTCCCGCGCTTCCGTGCCGGTTGCGCTTACGCATCGATCGGAAACGAGCGCGTAAATGCTCTACATAAATGAACAAAGCCTGCGCCCGCGCGCTTCGTCCGCGGACTCACGATCTATACTGCATCTTGGATCTCGGACTACTAGCAATACTACATCGACCGCCCACTCAAAAAAAACAACGCATTCTCACTGACCAACACTAACATGATTGCATTAATATTAAATTAATAGCCCATTATATACTATCAGCTGCTTTTTACTGCACTGCTTTTATCACTAGATTATAACCGAAGAATTTCTCAGAAGAATATTGATAAAAAACACATGGAATTTCTTTGCACCTGGGAAAAATGATATTTTGAATGTTTCTGGATCAAGACTTAAGATTCAGTAAATCACTGACATAATCATTATCTAGGTAACAAGATGTCTCTAACAATGACAAACCCTAAACATTAGCAGGTTGTCTGATAAATGGGATTTATTGTGATTGATTTGTTACCTATACCCTCAGAATATCAATAGGTTGTACCAATAAAAAAAGGGCTGAAGGCGGCTTCCGTGGCCTAGTTGGAAGGGGATTAGCTCCTAGGTTTTTAGGACACAGCTTCGAATCCCGCTGAAACATTTATATGATGTTATTTATTATATTTGACACCCTGGATATACCTTAAAATGTTAAAGTTAAGTGTGGGCTTAGAATAACACTAACCCGTTTCTTTCCGCAGGTATTGCGGGTTTTTGAGGAATTGTTAGTGATGCGGTTGGAGATCCATCACTGAAAACCTTAATTTTATAAAAAAAACATCCAATCCTTTCTCAGATTAGTTGAAAATGTCTTAATCGGAAGGTTAACATGCCTAAATTTAAGCAAGTGCGATCCTGCTACACATAGTGTGAGCAGAAACCAACAAAGAATCATTTTTTACATTCATTCATAGCAACTTCTTCAAGCTTTTAGCATTCCTTACAGCACGTAATACCGCAAGTGACATATTGACAGATCGTTTTTAACACCATTGCAGTCACTTAAAATCTTTACGCGTTGTGTCTGTTTGTTTAGTGTTCATTAGCATACCGAAGAAGTATAATTCACATCACACGGTGTAAGCAGATTTAACAGTCTGTTTCTAAGTCAAGTGACGTTGAAATAAGGGTGGGTTTGCGACAGAAAAGTACGACCGGAGATTTATGAATGGGAAGTTAGTATTTAAGTTATACAGGTTAAGGTAGAAAAAAGAATGTTGGGATGGTACGAGCACATGTAGCGGATGGATTACAGTAGAGTGGTCAAAGAGATATATAGAGCTAATGCAGATAGTACTTTCAGTCGAGGACGAATTTGGATCTACCATAGGATGTTCTAAAAGGCTAGCGTCTAAAGTGTAAAGAATAAAATATTGATTTAGTCGTATGCTTGTATGTATGTATAGCAAAATAAAGAGTCTTTTCTTACCGCAATGGAAATTAATGGCGTGAAAATTATGGTATGTGTGTAAATGTTACGTTAAAATAGTTTCGTTATATTTCGCGGATGAACGGAGCTAAAATCGAAAAGCTAAGATTAAGTTTAAAACTTTAAAACAGCGCGGCGGTGAATCTAAATGTTAAGTCAAAAGAGTGAAACTAGAGACCTTCATAACGCAATAAGTAGGAATTTATGCAAATTCAAATTACAAATTAATTGATGCGGTATGTATTCTATTTTAGCCGAGATAACATGAATACATCTGAGCAAGTTCCTTAACGATAAACTGTAACGAACGATGTACTTATTAAAATCTCAAATTAACATTCACGGCTATAATTAAAAAAGAGAATTTATCTACTTTTTGCAATGGAAAAAGAACACAATAATAAAGTAAATAAGTTAGTGAATGAATTAGGAGTTCTATAGGCTGTTTATCAATAAGCATGCTAAATTTCGTATGGGGTGAGTAGTGATTGAAGACACCTTAGATAGAACGTGCGGAGCTGAAGCGGTCAGTATCACAAATAAATTAATGGATACTATATTATTAAGATTGGGTAGTGTTATTTAAAACAATATTATGCTATCAATACCGCCATGGTGTTACGTAGCAATTGTTTGGTAACGAATTTGGAAAGTGTGACTTTAATAATGTTATCTCATTACGCGGCTACATCGCGGTTTACATAAATCGCGGTGCGGTTCTTTCACCGGCTTATTTACTTTTATTGCCGCGGTAATACGCTTTTTACTGTCTGCACTCGAAATGAAGTGTCACGTAATTGCGTATTTATTTTCGATACAATTGTTATGTCATTGCATTGGCTTGATTTTCGGTTTTGTCTTTTTCACTGTTGTCTCTAAATACATAGTACCGATTTTTAAGCCACTTTCACAATAGAATGAGTAAAAAAAGTGATATGGATTGTTGGTGATCATACAGAAATGATGATGCGGATTTCGTCGCGAACCAATGCGTCTAAGGGTGCTGACGATACGACACCCATAATAAGAGAAAGATAAGTTTTATTGTAAGTTTGTACTAAATGAACATGGATTATGGATCATCACAGTCCGTATATATCGAAATTATTCTGAATGCCATGGTTTTGTAGGGCATAGTCACTATCCTGGTACAGTGTGGGCTGGTAGACTTGTACGACTACTACCGTGATAGAGATAGTAGCCGAGACTGACGGTTAAACGAGTCCTCCGAAGCCAGAATCATGTTATATATGAGATAGGTAATCATGTGATTCACATTTCGTATAAGAGCACCCGATATCTCCTAGCCGCGAGTCGAACGCAATAACCTCTGAACTACGAAGGAACTACTATTTTTTTTGTTAATCATAGGTAATATACAGTTTTAGAGATACATTTGTTGTTTTATACGTGCAATATGGAAAAAAATCTCTTCATGTTTCTTAGCAAACACATGACACAATAAATAAAAAACGTAATCTAACAAACTAATCTGTCAAATTGATATAGACATAAACATTCAAACACGAATACATCCAGTCAATCAGTTGAACATTCCTAACCAAACAGAGTTAAACGGAGTGTCCGTCTGAATGCGTTTCAATAGATCCATGAAAATTGAAAACAAAGCGTCAAAACAGCTGCGCACGAGCAAAGCGCAACGAAATTGGAGCTATGAAGGGAATGTGACCACAATGTATTGTAAAGGCGAGAATTTTAAAATCTGTTCACGAATCACGAGTAGGGTTACCAGATGCCACGAATATTCCTGACAAGTACGGGTTTCAATCTTTCAAATGAAAATATGGAAATTTGTGAAAAGACAGGCATACAAAATTAATATAAGAAATGATTGTGAAATAAAACATCTTTTCTATCGAAATAACAGGTTTTTTAAATTTACCTATGTTTTATAGGAATACTCACTTTCAGATCTGGTAACCCTTCGGCCGAGCCTACATACATTTCGGCTCACGACACGGCCAAAAACGTGTCCATTTTGTCGTGATTTAGACGGACGCGTGTACGCATGTATTGTGGGTGTGACGACGGTTTTAACTGAAAGGGTTGAGTCGAGGTGAAAAATTTTACGCTTGAAATCCGATCGTGAACTTTACACTCGTTTGGAACGATTTAGGGAGAAAGAATGTGGTTTTGTAACTGACATGACCACAGATTGGATACATTGCTTTAATATTGTAAAATACCAGGGGCGCGGGCGTCATGGCAAGGCTATACAATACAGCAAAAATGCTGGTCCCTTATCTTGTCCATAAATATTTATAAAAAGGTGATTAGATTTAAAACGGCCTCAATGACCCAACAGTTGCAACGTTGGGCTCACGGCATCGGGGTTGCGGATTTAATTCTCGGTTGATAAATTCATAAATTAAAGTAAGATTTATTCCGTTCGGTAAGGATACTGCAGGATTAGTCTCCTGATCACATATCAATTAGGCGTGTTTCGAAAGGCACATCTCTTGCTAATATAACGTACCTATCACATCACCTAGGTAGAGTTTATGACTGCCAACCCGTATTACAAAGTTACTCTTTGAACTATAAGCTAATCATAAACACCCTTACCAAGGTAGGCTCGTGCGCCTTGGTGAGGATATAATATGCATATGATTGATTATAATTAGCTATTAATTTCCACTAGAACTAAGACATAGAGCGTCGGACCGTCACATAGTAACAATAATGTTACGTACCGGGTTCTTAATTTGATAAATACCAGTCACACTTTCGTGCAATAAGGCGTAATTATATTTATTGACCAATAACGCACTTTACACAACACAACAAACACTATCGATAATTAACTATCGATACTCGCACTAATTAACAACACTAATTTACTCCGTTATAGTAACACTGTCCACACCGTTAAGCTTATTTCCGTAATCCGTATATCACTGCACTGTCGTATTTAATTTCTTCGCTCTAGTATTTCGCTTGTTCTCGCTTTAGTTCTTCGCACTCGAATAACTCCGTAGCACGCGTCGCTCTTTATATATGCCAAATCTCAAATACGCGAATATTACAGAAAGTTCTAGTACCACATTCTCGAAAAGTCGATATTCGAGAAACATCTAGTAATTCCTTTTTTTTACTTACTAGTAACGCCATCTGTTATCTAGTAGTGGCAAATCCTATCTCCTACTTGCGAACAGATGTCGTAACAATAACAACAACACGTAATATTCAAACTTGAACAATGACGCCGTATATCCCTAAAGGAGTTGGCAGAGGTACTAAGTTTTATACTTCTGAACATGACCTTGTCACATAGGGTTCATATAACCCATGTTTTGTTTGAACAGTGTACTAACGTGATAGGAGGCAGTCATGTCGCTGTTTATACGAATACACTGTCACATGACATGACTAAGTACAACAAAAAAAAAACTCCTCGATATTGTAGTAACATTTAGTTTTAGGATCCTTTTTGAAGATATAACCTTATGACAAATAAATTAAGTTTTCAATACATAACATAAACGTAACATAAACGTTCACGCTGTTTATCCCCGAAGGGGTTGGCAGAGGTACCAATACTCCTGAACTCACATGGCAAGCGCCATCTAGTTTCCAGAGAAGGTACCCACGTTTTGCTTAGACAGTGTACTCACGTGATAGGGGGCAGGCCTATCGCCGTTTAAGTTTTCAATAATTTTAATGTAATCGGAATATTTTTATGGTGGGGGCTGTAGGAACTGATGTGTACTGAATCAGTACACATCTACTACTGATGTGTACGATATCAATTTCATTGTGTTGAATTGTCTTTGTAATTTATTTTAATAACGGTTATTTCTTTTGTTATTTTGCATTGGAGAGTAAATAAGTCATATATTTCCGAATTTTCATTTCATATAAGTCAGTCAACAAAAAAATAATAAGTAAGAAACCGTTTTCCTACAACAAATACCTCAAGGAGTATTATCTGAATTAGCAAATTATTGTTAAATTTAAAACAGATTATTAATACATTCATATTTTGAAACATGTTATTATAAGATTGTAATCAGAATACCATAACGTCGATTCAACTATCTATCCACGCCTACAAACGTTCCGACTTATTCAGAAACAAAAAATATACTTATTTTCTTATCGTGTTTCGGTAAATATCTTCACACTTTAATATCTCAAGAGAGCGGCAGAGAGTTGTAATATAATTTCAACTTGTTAACAAAATTAAAACTCAACTTACAAGAGAAGTTTATTAGAAATCTATTTTTTCATATATTTACTCGGCTATAAATCCCATGAAGGGGTATCTTAATCTAATCTTAATCTATGAATATGTAAACTAACTTAAAAAATCAATTCTATAATCAATATATTTTACTACTGATATCAAGAAGTGGACGAATTGGTTAGTGATAATGCTGAAGGAACTCGACTCGCTTCGCAAAGGTGGCAAGTTTTATTTATTAAAAAATTTTAGCTCATTTCCCCTAAACGATTAATCGTCCGTAGTGTGCTAATAAATGGGAACGATTAATCATATGATTTTATTTATAATCTACACGTGAGAAGATGAGGACCTCTTCATACTCACTTTTATTTAAGTTCCCATTTATTAGCACACTACGGACTACTACTAAGTATTCGTATACTCGTAATCATTTTCAATACAGATATAATCTATTTTAATTATATGATTTATATAGTGCCGTGTAGTGTCGGCTTAGAATAATACTACCCTATTTCTACCCGTGGGTGATCGTAAGAGGCGACTAAAGGTATAGGGGCTTCTTAAGTGATTTTTGGGCGATGTGGTTGGAGACCCGTCACCAAAAACATTTATTTATTATTACGATCTTTTTCCCAATCAACTTCCAAAAGTGGCTGCGGAATTTCTCATTCCAAAGCTCTGGCTACCCCGTAAGGTATTTATAACCGTGAGTATATGTATGTAATTATATGAAATTTTACATTATAATGAAAATGACCAGACCAACCACTCCTATCAAATAACTCATCTAAGGGAAAAATAAATAGGTACCCATGATATAATTTGTAGGCGGTTGTGTGTCCGTCCCATGGATGCGACTAAGAATATTGGGTTTATTAATTGATTGTTGGGAGTTGTAGGGACACATTCGCAACCTTTTATTTACATGCAAACTTTTCCCTACTCAACCTCCAAAACGGGCTGAGAGATTTCTAATACTGAAGCTGTGGTTACCCATTTTATTTAAGGATTCATAGCCGTTAGTTTATGTAGATTTTCTACTCGAGTTTTCGAGTAGGAAAATGATGAAAGAAGTCTGTGTTTACCAACAACTTGAATCCCATATGGATTACAAAACAACCATTACTGATACTATTTAAGCACAAAAATGGATGAATGATGGTAAAATAGAGGATCATTGGTGATAGATTTCCATACAGAAAAGTTAAAAATCAATATTTTAAAATAAAAATGAAAAAAACTCTGTTTTTGGCCCGTCACATATAATTTGCGAATAAGTTTATATCTAGTTCGTCTTCAAATTTGGAAGATGTCGTCATATAAATGAAGCTCTCTCTCCACAATATCAAACTGCAACATCTGGATATAGTGGTAAGTCTCCAAACCATATGACCACGAACTTATTCGTCGGTCTTATCCCTTTTTGTCTTTCGTCTTACATGTGGAAACAAAATAGTTAATGTAATGTTATTATCATCCGTTCATTCAACGTTCTACGCCTCGTAATGCAAGTCCGATTGCATCGATCTCTAAAAGCGTGTTGTCAGTATTGGCCGGCATAACATGATAAAATTAAGGGTAAGTGTAGGCAGTGGATAATTACACCGTGAGAACGCGAGTCTCCTCGCCCGCGTCCCGGGTTCCTGCGCGCAAAACAGATACACGATTTCGAAATTAACTAGCCGCGAGAATAACCAGATTTTTAACAAAGAATTTTTAGCGATTCATCGTTAGTTTTGATATATTGCCGAGCCGGACTTTCTATTTTGTAATTTAGTTGCTGGTTTTAATCTTGCATGCTCGATTCGAAAACAAATAAGATTTACTGAGCTAATTACTATATTTTTCTTTGCTGTGTAATGTCGGTTAAGAATAGCACTTCTCAACATGTCCCCATTTAAAAAACAAGATATGATTGTTTAATACAATGATGTTTAATACGATTAGCAATTACAATTAACCCCTTCGAACTTCCTCGAAGCAAAGCAGTTGCAATAACATTAGTTACAAACACATTTTTACCTTTTAATGTGCTATCACACGCACAACGATTCTGCTGACGTTACCGCCGGACGCGCGGGCAATCGGCGAAAAGGCAAATTACGGCACATTACCTCCGACACGCTCACCGTGTGCCATGCTCGCCCAACTGCACGATGTTCTTGGGAAGCGCTTCCCTATACCTAGGTTACACGCACGCACTAATTGAGCACGCAAATCTCCTCAAAACGCCGGCGTAGTAACAGAGGCCTAATCTTTATAGACGATCGTTGACCTATGGTCATTTGTATACCTGTGCTTGTCTCTGGTATGCGTGGGGATTTAGGGTTTGATGGGGTAGATTTTGATATATATAGAAATATTTCACGGTATCACAAGGACTAAAACTTTTATGGTAATTCTAATCTGTGGGTAAGTCAGCAGTAGTCAGCACCAAACCAACCTCTATTCTATATTTAACAGTTACAAGCAACTTGTTTGGTAGGTATCGTTGCATAGCCGTTCTGATAATTAAATATGTTTGTAATATTTTAATACAGTTGTTTGATAACAAAACATCTGTCTTCTCCTCTCTATGTTATTATGGTAGGTAGAAAGTCAGCAAAGTCAGTCATTACAGCTGAGGTTGATTCCAAGCCCGAGCCAAAGCTTTAAATAACAGAACATGTAATTATTACAAAAAAAACTTATTGTTTTCGAAAAGTTGTAGCAAAAATAACTATAGTTTTTTTTTTGCGCAGCACGCAGGCGCAATGGCTATCAATTCACAGCCAATTAGATTACGATAGGGAATGCAATCCCGCACTGAAATTTCATTTGCTGGATCTTGCGGTATTGAGAGGTTCAATCCCACGGGATCCAGGTATTTGCGGGATCCCGCGTGTTTTTTTAAAGTAATTGAAAAAAAAGAGGAATCCTGTATCATAAACGAGACTATAGAACTTAAAATGAAAGTAAAAAATATTATTTAAACTATTTATTAAGTAATCGAATCACTATTCAGAAATAACAATTACAAACAAAGATCAAAAACTATTACAAACAAACAAAAAGCAACTATCCATTATTTTGGAAGTAGCTGCGCAAACCGCATAAAAAATAGCCTCTCAATAGTTTTGTGAAACTATTTATTAAGTCATCAAATCAATCAGTCACTAATTAGAAATAAAATAACTATTACAAACAAACAAAAAACAATTATTCATTATTTTGGAAGTAGCTGCGCATAAAACACAGCGTGTCAATAGTTTTGTCAGACACATCATGTCAACACATCCCGCGGGATCCCGCACGATTAAGGCGCGGGACTGGTCCCGCAAAAATGGTGCGGGATCCCGGTATTTCGGGATCTCGGTATCCCGGTATTGCATTCCCTAGATTACGATGATTAAATAAAATATAGCGGAGGTTGTATTCATTATATAAAAGATACACTATATTTGAATCTCAATTATAATTAAAGATTTATCTGTTTATATACCCACGAAAACGCTTCAAGTTAGCAAATACTTACACTTATTTTTCAACCGCTGCGAGTGACACAAAAACTGTATGTAAGTATTTTATGGCAAAGAAGTTTTTGTAATGATATATACGTAACTTTTTGAGGTGTGTTGAAAAAATCATTGAACCATTGCAAACCACCTATGCACGGCAAAATACTTGATAAAATAAAAATAAGTCAGCATAACCAATCTGTAATGGCGAAATGTCGTCAAACATTCATCATGACCGCCAATCAACGCGCCAACAGCGTCAAGGGGCATTTGTTACATTTCTTGCCTCATCTTAGTGTGCATGCATTACTGCACTTTTTGTCACTCCTGTCCTACCTAGGCTTAGAATGTTAATGAGTTTCTTATCCATCTTACGGTCACACTAATGATACTAAGCAGTTAATGGTTTACCGCAAACTGTGTCAGCCTCACCACGCAAGGATTGCAAATTCGAAATCGATACATCGAACATGTGCTGATTTAAAAAGAAACAAAATCGATATTAATCGCTTTTCGTCGAGCATATTGCGTGTTTCATAACGAGTAAAGACTCGATACATCTGTTTCCTTTAAGCAAGGGTTGCGAATATTAACGCATTAACAATTCGTTTTACCGATAGTATCGTAAAAATACGGTGATCGCCTGCTCGCGCGTCGACTGCATCTACCGCTCGGAATGCCGGCCATATGCTGCATTCGTTACGGGAAACCGATTAAAAGTTTTCAAAAGAGAGCCCTGCGTATAACAATTTAAGGTCAAGAGGAGCGTGATCTCTGCGTGGTGGATAAAAATTATTTATTTGCGTGGGGCGCGGCAATTAGGGGGGCGGGCCTCGTCTGCGCGCGCGACCTCTCGACCCCGCGCCGCCCCCGCCCCGCGCCCGTGGACACTCGCGCTGTCACGCTGACGGGCTGGCCCATGCCGGCCCGACACACCGAGGAATTCTAAAATTGCCTCATTTCGACTCTCCCGCACGAGTTTACGATCATTTAAACTGGAATTTATAGTGACAAAATGACAATAGGCGACACCAGCGCACGGCACAGCACAAAACCTATCGTATTTAAGTCAATAGCCAATCCTTTGTTATGGCCAGGTATATCGTATATTAAAGTATGCGCTTTATTCAAGATTATAGTATGTGAAATGTACGTGGTGAGATAATGTTGCGAGAACCCATTAAATTAATATTTTTACTTTGTAATAGTGAGGTATCACTATATTCATTGTGTATTACAATGCTCCTCTAATATTAGTATCATAATTGTTCATCGCGTATCCACTTAATACTGAATAAAGTTTACATAATGTCACCATATACAGATCAACAAAAAAGCAGTAATGAAAATAAGGATGGCTACAAAAAACAACGCACCCCATATCTCCAACTTATTGATAGGAGATAAGACAAAAAAAAGATAGTGGTCTCCAGGCACATCGACAATTAACAAATCACTTAAAAATTTTGAAAACAATAAGTCTCATTTTACGACAGGCACGAGAAGAAATGGGATAAAGCTTTTCTAAGTCGACTAAGTGGAAACTTTACAGTTACAATACAAGCTTCTTAGTATTTTCTAAGATTTTCACGATTGCACATTATAATTGAAACAACTTCTGATTTTCGGATATTTTAATCGCGTATTATTACATTATTTTTAAAGCCCGACGTTTCGAAAACTTTTCAGTTATCATGGTCACGGGAAGACTGCGGTGTTATTTGTCATTATACAGTACTATAAAATTATTAATACTAACTACCTTCACAAAATTTTAAGTTACGTTTGCGTTTAATATTTGCTATGTACAGTCGCCATCAGATATATCGGAGCGGCCGAGGTACTCAAATATATCTGAGCAGCAATAAATTTCAATAAATTCTTTACGGTAAATAAGGTCAATAAGATCTGAACATCCAATTCGCCACAAATATATGAGCAGTGGTTTTTCAATTAAATCTGAACACTCAAAGAGACAATAATATCTGAAAGCACAACTCGTCAAAGTTATCTGCTCAGACAGGGTGATCATAAATATCTGAACATTTAGGGAAAATATACCTTAAAGCACTAGGCATACAGTTTAAATGTAATCGTATCAAAATGAGTAGGTATACAAAATAGAAATCTGCGTTAAGCAACTTTACAGTCTTGTAACAAGAAACACATTTGAAGAAAATATTTGCCAATTTACAAAAACGATAACATAACTGTCATTGCATATAATTCACTGCATGTATTTTATCAAATACTAGTGGTCCGCCCCGGCTTCGCACGGATGGTGTAAAGTTTTTATACTGCTTACTCCCTACCGATATATGATATCTATACTTATAATAAATCTGTAGAGAGGTCAATTCTGTACATTAAATATATTTTCAAAATAAGTATCAGGGGGTGATTAGTATATACTGATGCCAAAAATGCAATCAGTAAAATTTTGGTCTGTCTGTCTGTCTGCCCGTCCGTCTGTCTGTCTGTCTGTCGGTTTGTATGTTCCTTATGGAAACAAAAACTACTCGACGGATTTTAACGATACTTGGTAGAATTATTCTTCATACTCCTAGGCAGGTCATAGTGTACTTTTCAGCAGAGTAGTGAAGTGAAATTTTGGGAAAACGGGAGAAGTTACTCCATTTTTTAAGCTTCTGTCGCGTGTGCAGCGTTAATGGATACAATTACATAGAAATCATGTATCACGGAAATATTTGCCATAAAATTGTCAAAAAAATATCATATGTCTATCTTTTATGGTTGACTCACAATAACACGTGTAACTCCTGATAGCTTAGCAGTTCTGTGCATCCTGATTATATTTATTTACTCTAACATTTATAGTTCTCTCATTCATCTATTATTTAAAAAAGTTTACATTATTACCTATTCAATAAAAAAAGAATCATAGAAATCGGTATAGAAACACCAAATTTATACATGAAATAAGCCATCGCGTCCTGTCTTCGCACGTGAATACTGAATAATGCTGGATTATTTTTTGGTAATGGTTGCGCGGGCAAAAAATAGCCGTGAGTATATGAATGATGTATGCAAAGTTTGTAACTCTGATTGTTTGTTTGCATGGTTTTATTTTCGGAGATACTGAACCGTTCATTAAAGCGCTTTCACAATCACAAAGCTAAACTATCCAGGAGTGCTATAAGTGGTGCTAAATTTCACAAAGGTTGAGCAGCGATTGAAGAAACCTCAGATATTTTTAAAACTACGCTACCCGTTCCTATGTTCTTTTCCTGGTTCTAAGCTACCTCTCTAACAATTTTTAGCCAAATCGGTTCATCCGTTCTTGAGTTATAAATAGTGTTACTAACACCACTTTCTTTTATATATATATATAGATTCGCAGATTTATTATGCTATAATTACGTATATAGACAGGCGAGACCAAAAAAAAGTACAACGGTGTGCGTAAATGAATGTGTGTGCGTGACATTAGTATGGCGGATACTAGCCCTATTAAAATTAATAAAAATTCACGTATTTGTTATTTTTGCCCAATTGTAAACTTTACGGTAATTGTAGTACTATGATGACACAAGATATTTTTTATCATATATTTGCATTCAAAACTTTGGTTTAAGATCATATAGACCTATAATTATTTATTACAGTCTTAGTTTGGACATAAATGGCTAATAATTTTGTGTTTGCCAAAGAATATGTATTGATTTAGATTTATTTTTTTTCACTTTGATTAAGTTATTAAATATTAATAACTTAATAAAAAAATAATTAAGGTTAAAATAAGTCCATTATTTTCTTTCATGTTTTATGTCAAAATCGTTGTAGGCCTTTATCGTCTCTGAGAGGTCCTGCCTTTGTTGACATTTATGCTATGACGTTTGTCACTTACTGCTAATCCATGTGCTTCTATATCTATGGTAATATAACAGCTGCCAAATTAAAATAAGTACGAATGCTTTGCAATATTTCATCCACTTTCGTGTCAGTCACCATGGCCAAGCGGTTAAGCGAATAGAAATCATAATTGTAATCCGTTGCGTCAGGGTTCAAATCCTAACTTGTATTTATTTTTATCAAGAATTCATGTTCTTTTTTTTCTATTTTATTTATTAAGCCTTTAGATTTATTGTCCTCATTTAATATAATGCTATATATTACGTTATAATTATATATATATGAATACGTATAATACGTTACAGAAAACCGCAGGAAAAAGTACAATTTTGCAAAAACTAGTTTATCCTTTTATTTTATTAAAGCTGCATTTATATTTATACTACCCTGGTACATACAATGTAAAATTGGCATACATGTTTCGAAAATTCTAAGTTATTTTACCTCTTTATTTTTTTTTACCGGTGAAAATTATATAAATACAAACCCATTCCTCTATTAACACCATGTACTTACCTGTTTCTGTCAAAAAATGGAGTTAGTCAGTGGGGAACGATTTAGTATTTTTTTTCTAATAATATACTAACCGTAGAACTAGTTGGGACCTTACAACCAGTGGGGCATACCTCCCAGCAGAAGACTCTTTTTAGTTTTGACATTGATAAAACTAAATGGTGGTTGTGTAGAAAATGTATTCCAGCGTAGCACGATTAAGAATTTTAAACTGTATGCTTAGTGCTTTAAGGTATATTTTCCTTAAATGTTCAGATATTTATGATCACCCTGTCTGAGCAGATAACTTTGACGAGTTGTGCTTTCAGATATTATTGTCTCTTTAGGTGTTCAGATTTAATTGAAAAACCACTGCTCATATATTTGTGGCGAATTGGATGTTCAGAGCTTTTTGACCTTATTTACCGTAAAGAATTTAATGAAATTTATTGCTGCTCAGATATATTTGAGTACCTCGGCCGCTCCGATATATCTGATGGCGACTGTACAAAAAGAGCTAATGTTATCTGGAGTCTTGCTAGTGTTCTTCCCTCGCTTGGTTGTGCTAATGATCGGGTTCCAAGCAGGTGGTAATTGCCAACCATCATCTCTATTGAAGTTTGGATGTTTCTTTATTTCAATAGACTCGCGTATCATTCTAGGTATCAATCGATTCTCTTTTGCTAGAATTGTAGGTTTGTCAAAACGCATGTGGTGGTTTGGCTTATCGAAGGTGTGTTCACACAAAGCAGATCTTCCAGGACGCCTATTCTTATACTGTGATAGTGATAGTGAGTATATGTATGTATGTATGTAAATCACACAAAGTAAAAACCCTTTAAACATACAGAAATAAAAAGAATATTAAATAAACTTCGAGTTCCAGTCGGTCGCACAAACACCAACACTGGACTTATCATTAATTCATTATTTGCAATATCATCGCTTATAATCCGAAAGAGAACATTGAATTGCCTATATAACTTTTAGTTCGTTAGTAGGTAGCTTTATTTTACGATGGTATTTAAGTTTGACGAAGATATCGAAGGTAGAGTGATAAAGTTTTAGCAGTGAAAAGTCAGGTTTTGTAGTGTCGGCTAGCTGTATAGGGTTAGATTAGCACCAACACATTTCTTCCCGGGGTTGTAATAAGAGGCGACTAAGAGTTTTGGGGCTTTTTAGGTTTTTAAGAATAATATAAATTTGTGTTGAAGAGGATTCCTCTTCCTCTTCCTCAAAATGAGGAATTTCCTCATATTATTAAGGTTCCTCATCCTATTCCTCTTCCTCAAAATTTGATTTAAAAAATCCTCTTCCTCATATTTTAAGAGGAATTTAAGAGGAACGACAGTTATTACTTTTTAACCGACTTAAAAAAAAGGAGTGTTCTCAATTCGACCGGTATATTTTTTTTTTTTTTTTTTTTTATGTATGTTCGCCGATTACTTCTTCATTTATGAACCGATTTTGATTATTATTTTTTTATTCGAAAGAAGATACTCCCGGATTGGTACCATGATGAGGATATCAGGGTCTGATGATGGGATCCTGGAGAAATCGAGGGGAACCCTCAAATTTTATAGACAAATGTACCGCGTTTTACATATTTTCTGAACTTATATTGGCATTTGCTTCTGAAAATCATATTGTTATGCTGCTGAGCTGATGATAGAAGGTGTGGATCCTCAATCACTAGGTATTAGGAAACAGTTCTTTCCACATTCAATATAGATTTATACTCCTCTTCGTAGCTTTTATCAAGAGAAGTACAGGTTATTGTTACCGAGAAAGTACCATGAGACCAGGATCTGATGATGGCATCCCAGGAAATCGAGGGGACTGTCGAAACTCACAATTATGTGACAGTGTATTTGTTCAAAACGCCGATAGGCCTGCCCTGTACAACGTGAGAACACTGCCTAATAAATCGTGGGTACTCTGAACAACAGGTGACAATGTCACGTGATATTCAGAAGTATTACTACCTCTGCTAACCCCTTCAGGGATATTCGGCGTGAGTGTTTGAGTCTTTCTTGAGATGTAGAATTGAAGACCATCGCCTTTCGAAGGATTTTAAGAACAATGTAAGGTTACATATGGTTGAGCCTATTTAATATCGTACTATAATAGAACATAACATAACATAATAACATAAACGTTCACGCCGAATATCCCCGAAGGGGTTGGCAGACGTACTAATACTTCTGAACATCACGTGACTTTGTCACCTGGTGTTCAGAGTACCCACGTTTTGCATGGACAGTGTACTCACGTGATAGGGGGCAGGCCTATTGCCGTTTTGTACGAATTCACTGTCACATGACTAAGTACAACTCAGACATGTGGGTTTCCTCACGATGTTTTCCCTCACCGTTAACAACCATGATAAATTAACCACACATATGTCTTTAGAAAAGACAAATTGGTGTAGGCCCGACCCAGGATTTGAACACTAGTCGTTTGCACGATAACCGAGTGTTCTACCCACTGGGCTATCACGGTTGCTTAATAGAAATACCGGAAATACGAAGAATAATACAGTAATTGTCGCTTCCTCATCCGAGAGGCATCTTTGCCAGGTCTACCCATCTCTAAAACTCGTAAAATAAAATAATTTTTAACAAAAAGAAAACCGACTTCATAGAAAAACAACCGAAAATAAACTATCTAGTACTAAAAAGTACGAAATAAGTTTTTAATTGAATATGAGTACTGTGATTGATACCTTAGCAATTTCTTTATTCCACACGCGTCAGTTCAACCTACCTAAATATTACAATTCTCTTAAATTAATTTTTGAGTCGGTGCCAGACAAACAAAAGTAAATTCACCCTGCTATCTATCTCTGATTATTACAATCTAAAAAATATTATATCGTACAAAAATCAATTTACCCTACAACTACAAGGTACCCTACATTTTACATGTATATGAAGTGCGAAATACACACTTCTTATTATCAATAATCATCGAGGCTGGCACCGGCTCACAAATTAATTTAAGAGAATTGTAATATTTAGGTAGGTTGAACTGACGCGTGTGGAATAAAGAAATTGCTAAGGTATCAATCACAGTACTCATATTCAATTAAAAACTTATTTCGTACTTTTTAGTACTAGATAGTTTATTTTCGGTTGTTTTTCTATGAAGTCGGTTTTCTTTTTGTTAAAAATTATTTTATGTAGAAACGAAATGTGTGTGATAGAGAGCCAGAGAGAGAGAGAGACAGAGACAGAGAAGTCTCGCCGTATTAAATAGTTAAAGGAAGATAAAAACATGTAAACAAGTTCAATACTGGCGTAATCTGCGTAATGTTACTTGTTCTTTTATTCCTCTTCAGCATCCTCTTCCTCATCCTCTTCCTCTTAGTCTACCAGATTCCTCATCCTCATCCTCTTCCTAAAAATTGATTTTGTAAAATTCCTCTTCTTCATCCTCTTCCTCATAACAAGTTCCTCAACAACCCTAATATAAATCAAATAAAACATAATAATAAGCCGGCTATTGGCCGGTTTGAATAGTGGTACGATTAATAGTATCTGCTTACCCAAACGAAAACTAATGGCATCAGTATTAGAATGTTGTATTTTAACGTGTTGTTCACGTCGTACCATATTTTTAAAGAGATTGTTTTTTTTAACACACTAATGTCAGGATCTAAAACTAACTCTTCTTGCTGACTATATACTCACGGCAATATTTATCCCAAAAAGGAGTAGGCAGATTTTTTAATTTGTCAATTCCTTTGCATAATCTGAAAGTTTGGTGGGATTTTTTTATAAAGGATGGGTCTCGTTCAAACCTTAAACCCCCCAAAGCCCTATGTCGCCTCTTACGCTACCCGCGGGTAGAAATGGGTTAATGCTGTTCTATTGAAACGCGACGAACAAAATGTAATTGAAAAAGGATAATTAATTTAAAAGCTCTCGACTGTAATCATTTCTAACATATATTGTACACATATATATAATGAGAAATAGTTCACGAAAACCTTGTACTTAAATTACTTGCCTACGTATGTTTCGCAGCCTCATTGTATAAAACGCCGCTTTCAATTAAGGCTTGCCGTTTTATATAACGGCGGGACAACGATTAGCCGGATTGTCGTTGCAATACGGCGGCTCAAGTTTAGCCTTTTTTTCTTTACATATACTTACGGCCCCAAATCCCAAAAAGGGGTAGGCAGAGCTTCAGAGCTAGAAACTCCTAAGCCACATTTGGAAGTTGATAGGGGACAAGATGGTAGATATAAAATATCGTTGGTGATGGGTGTCCAATAGCATTGCCCAAGAACCACTTAATAAAGCCCCATACGATTCGCCTCTTACGACACTCGTGGGTAGCAAGGGGTAGTGACATTCTAAGCCGGCACTACACGGCTTTTTTTTCTTTATATAGCAATTTTCACTCTATGTATTACTGTATATAAAATCTAGAAATTATTAATACTCAGGCAACATTTCTGATTTGGTTCAATGAAAAGTAACCCTCTAGTCTGCGGCTTATGCACTGCATAACGCTACTCCCCCTCTCTGCTCACTTAAGTGTCAGGTGTTAGATATACTACTTCATTTTTCACAAACTTTTTGAGTTTCATACATTCATATGCACTTCGACAGATTCAATAGGAAGGATCTTGCAACATTGAGAAGAGACAAAATCGACGATCGCAAAGAAAGGATCCGTAGTGATTAATGATGCGGTTAGATACTAAAAGTGGATAAAGATTGTGAAGCTCTTGCTATTCATTTTGGATATAGGCACCCATCACATGAATATACTAAGTCTCATCATCTATAGACGTCCACTGCTGGATATAGGCCTCCCACAAAGATCTCCACAACGATTGAACCTGTGCTGCCATCATCCATTGGCTTCCCGCGACCTTGAACAAGTCTACTGTCCACTTTGTCCTACAGCATATATGCAAATAATAACTTCTGGGGACTTTAGTACCACAACCAAAACACTTATAGCATACATATAGACAAATATATTATGTACTAAATATAGCCACAAATAGTTGAAAGAAACTTACATCGCTTCAACTTTTGGAAGAACCTCTTCATTTCAAGACAGGTGCACTGATGAAGACGACAACAACAAATGAGGGCACCCCAGGTTCCTGCCGCCGCCGTCACGCCCGGCTGAGGGCCCATACCGTCGCGGGGTAGATAAACTCTTGGAGGCACTGGCCCATAGCATGCACATGTGCTCTTTATGCTCGTGCGCACTAGATTTGTATCTGATTGTTTTTATAATTGTTATTTTTACATTTCAATCTTTTACATAGTCTTGTGTGCGGTTTTCAAAGCATTCTTACTTATATGAGTTCATTGATATTGTATAACCGTAGCCGAAAAGAAATGTAGAGCATTTAATGAGAATGATTAACAATGTATTTGAAAACCCATCACCAATTGCCAGGGAACATCTAGGTGACAGGTTATCGTCTTGGTACTACATAGTACTATAAATTAAGTTTCGCGACTTTATCGCTTTTTAATCAATAACAATGACCAGTCACCGCCTATAACATAATGTTTAGAAGCAATAGGATCTGACCATTGGTTTAAATAGGGTACAGTACAGGTATGCTGTGTAGTGTCGGCTCAGAATAGCACTACCCCAATTCTTCCGGTGGGTGTACGTAAGAGGCGACTAACGGTATTGGGGCTTTTTAAGGGATTTTTGGGCGATGTGGTTGGAGACCCATCACCAACAACCTTTATTTAACCATCTTTTCTCCACGCAACTTAAAAGTGGCTGAGGAATTTTGAATTCCTTAGCTCTGGCTACCCCTTCTAGGGATTTATAGGCGTGAGTATATGTATGTATGTATGTATGTAATAAAAGCTCCAATAATAAAATAAAAATTATACCTTACAAAAAATATTAAATTTACTGCCTAAAATACTAAATTTCCGACTACTTTTGTTGTGTCGGCTTAGAATAGCACTACCCCATTTCTTCCGGTGGGTGTACGTAAGAGGCGACTAACGGTATTGGGGCTTTTAAGGGATTTTTGGGCGATGCGGTTGGAGACCCATCACCAACAACATTTATTTCACCATCTTTTCCCCACGCAACTTCCAAAGGTGGCTGAGGAATGTCTCAATCCCTAGCTCTGGCTACCCCTTCAAGGGATTTATAGCCGTGAGTATATGTATGTATGTATGTACTTTTGTCCTAGTAAAAATTACGGAACGACCGAATAACATACTTAAATCTTCGAAAAATTAATATGTCTGTTTATTGCCACAATACTTTTCTACCAAGTAAAATTATGCTCTAGTGACAACAATGCTTTGTAATTTTTACCTTTACTTGCCTACAAGTTATTCATAAATTACACTACATGTTTCATAGGGATTATGCATTTAAGGTGCTCGCTCGTTTTATACATAACCTAACCTAACCTAGCTAAATGTGACCTAACTTTTCTTCACATGCAGGGGGCTTTAGAACTCCCAACCCCCCCAACGGATAAACTTGTCGGAGGTTCAGTATTTTATTCGGAAGTTTAGTTTTATTATTCGAAGTTAAATATATTTGTAAGTAAAAATGTAATTTGATTCTGTTAATAGGTGTTTGTTAAATTTATATAGATTTTTCGGTATGGTTTGGGATATTTGTCGGTAATTTATTAAAACGCTGGTTTATTAGAATAATAGTCGGACAGATGTAGTTGGAGATTCATTTATTTTTCGGAACCATTATTATTTCCCGTTTATATTTAGTCGCCATGTAAGACACCCACGGATAGTAAAAGGTTCGTAAATCAAGCCAAGTAATAAGGGTCAATTATATTTATAACATTTCTCATTAGTAAAATGCCCGCCTCAAAGGAAACAACATAAAGAAAACGGAAACATGCCTCAAAGAGCACGACATGGCGCGTGCTGCCATACACACTATATTAAATAACAGATGCAATAAGATACGGTCACCGGTCCTTGGTTTCAACATATTTACCCCTTTCTATTAACAGTAGCAATCAAATAGTTAATAAGAATCAGAAATCGTGTTCACACCGTAAATCCCCGAAAGGGAGGTAAAGGTTTTAATGATTCTGAACATCATGTGACCTTTTGTCACTGAATTTTAGTGTTCCCACGTTTTGCTTGGTCAGTGCATTTACGTGACTGGCCGTATTGATATCTAGTAATAATAACATATAATATCACATAAAATTTATTATGTATATAAATATATTGTGAAAGAAATAATAAACTATGTACTACTCAGCTATGTTAGTTTCCTTACGATGTTTAGACACATATGACTTTATAAGACACATGGGTATAGTGTAGACCTGGTTCAGGATTTGAACTCACGGCGGTGTTCCTACTGAGCTATCAAGATTATAATCGTCGTTGGTTCTAGACTAGATTAACATTATACAGTATCACAGTTAACGTATATCGACCCTTTTCATTATTTATTTAATTTCCTTGTTATATAATTTATTATAATACCTCTCTATCTAAGGGATAAATATTACTTTTTGTCTTTAAGAGATATACATAGTTTAGTTACTTTCATTCTTATCCCTTCGCCTGGCGCCGCCATGTTGGTCATTTACGCGCATCTGGCGCCTGTCCGGCTCCGGGAGAGAAAAGAAAAGACCAAGTATGGCGGCCGCCATTTTGCAAATTTTACCACGTCTGGCAGGCCTAGGAAGGACAATTTAAACTGGTCTTCGATGTTTAGAAAAACTAAAATTTTACTGCTTTTCTGTATTATAAGCGTAATAAAATGTAGCATTTTAGATTCTTAATTAAGTACGCTATCATATTGCATACGATAAATATGTATAAAGTGTGAAAATAAAACAATGTCGTAAAGTTAAGATAGGGTCATGGTTTTTTTCCGATTTTCGATACATAATCTACCATAATTCATAAATTTTACTTTTTCTCGTCAATATATGTGTTGTATTTACAATACTATACCCTAATTTAAAACATACAGTCATAAAATCACTTCAATCCATACATTTTTTTAGCAGTAGGAGCATTACTAAATGTGGGCCTTGTCAGGCGCCCCACACAACCGCACACGGAACAATGAACATTAACTGAAATAAATGCCTTGTTGACATTTCTGTTGCACTGTAGTCTATCTTTGTTCTATAAATAAGCTTCAGTATACGTTAGAGCAGTGCAGAATGCTTTTTATTCGTCAAAATACACGTCTAAAACAGCACTTAGCTACTTTCCCGGAGCAGGCCGGCCGCCAGACGCGCGAAATATTTATCTTTCCCGGAGCGGGACAGATGCCACATGTGCGCTAATGTCAAAAGTAACATCCGCCATTTTAGGTCTTTTTCTTTGTCTCCCGGAGCGGGAATTTGCCACACGAAGGGTTATGTATACCCATGGTATACCCCATTAACATACTATTCACCATCACATCGTTATATGACGTCGTCTACAGATATCAGTCCAAGTAAATAAGATTACAATCATTACGTAGTAATCTCTATATAGTTTGTGATTACAATCTTACACAATACCTGCCAAAATATGTCAAAATATGACATATCATATTGTTAACAAAGTTTATTGTCGGTATTCTGACAAGACTGTTCGGTTAGTTTTAAATAAAATGAATATTTGTAAATACAATAATATTAAATAATACGGAGTTTTTTGACTATTTTCTAAATATTTTAATAATCATGAGCACAATAAACGCTTTGGCTTCTGACACTGTGATGTCGTCATCATCAACAATTAAGGTAAGATCTGCGCTCTCGATTGCATCTGGCAATGTTTCTCAGGCGTCAACCACCCGAAGTATTAAAGCTCCACCACCAGGACTCCTTGATAAACGAATGAAATACCGAGTCGTCGATGATGACGTTGATGTGACTCCAGATAACCTAGAGGATCCTGATTACTACATCATGGAGGAATATAACATCCACGCCGCATTCGACACTAAACCACGTTACCAAGGTGACTTTGGAATTGCAAAGAAAACAGAAACGCAAGCTGACAGCACGATAAAGTTCCATTCCACAACAATAAACCTTGACGACATACAAATCGATCCATCAATCAACACCGAGGAAGGCGTGTTTAGTGGGCAACTAGAAATCGATAGAGAACCCTCACAGTATTACCTCGCCTCTAAGGACCGCAGTATAATGTATCAATCGAAAATTAAAATAACTCTCAAAGAAAGTCTGACGACTCATCTTTTTAGTATGCCCGGTTCGACCGTAGAGAAAGGAACTAATGAAGCAAACATAGTCGAAGCGGAAAATGATTTCTACACATATATAACTGTTGGAAAGGGTCGGAATCGCAGAATGGTAAACGAGGAGACACAAACCCAAACCAAAGTTTCGCAAACCCGTCATACGATCGCTGTCTTACCAGAGACTAGAAATGCTATATCCTTTGCATCAGTTTGGGATATGCAGGACACCTACCAAATGTTGGCCAATCAGGTAAAGCAGAAGGCACCGGATGAAATGGTGATGTATCAGGCTGTAGCACCAGAGCTTTTACGTGCTCCTAAAGTAGTTGAACTCGTGAATAAAACTTCTGAGGAACAATTTGAAGAATTGGCTAAAGATTCGAAATATCTGGATGCAGTAATGTTGGCCGACAGAGTACTCGCTGCGAAAGAATATGGCGATATGCAAACTATATACCGCGGTCTTAGCCCTATGGATCCATTTTCACAAGATCTTGTATACTATTACACGTTAAAGTCGCTATGGTCACTTGAATGTGAAGAAACTGCAGGTCATCCGATATCATGTGTAGATTTCAATCCCAGAAACAAAGATATTGTGGCAGTAGGTTATGGGAGGTTTGGATGTACTGAAACGCACGACGGTATGATTTTAATATGGTGTACAAAGAATCCTTGTGGACCCGAAAGAATGTATAGATTCGATATACCTTTGACAACACTTAAGTTTTCTAACAAGAAGCCAAACTGGCTCGGTTGCGGATTTAGTAATGGCGATGTTGCTATAATAGACATCTCTTCTCACACCATAAGCATTGTAGCGAAAAGTAAACGAGATACGAATCCAAGTTTCGAACAAATATGGTCCATGAATTGGCGCTTAACTGAAACAAACGACGCTGAATACTTAATAACGTCTTGTCAAGATGGGAGAATAAGTCGTTTTACTAATACTAAAACTAACGATTTCTTTTGTACGCCAATGATGCGAGTAACTTCTGTGGAGGGTAAAACTAAAGGTGTCGAAGTAACGAAGTCATGTATGAAAGTAGACGTGCCCATAGTGCGATATCCAGCTGCGTTGTGCATGAAATGGCACGCTACGGTTGATCACATTTACTACGTTGGCACGGACGAGGGCTGCATCCACAGATGCTCCAAGCACTATCTGAACCAGCACATGGATGTTTTCAGAGCCCACGCTGGACCCGTGTACAATTTGGAACAGTCCCCATTTATGAAGAGCTTGTTGATGTCTTGCGGCGCGGACGGTGCTATTCGGTTGTGGATAGAAGGTATCGACGACGTTATTCTAACAATGATGTGCAACTCAGCCGTTTACGATGTGGCTTTTTGTCCTTTAAATTCAACAATAATAGTCTCAGTCAATTCGAATGTTTTATCTATTTGGGATATTAGAAGGAAGACGCACATGCCTTGCGCCGAGTATACGTTTCCTGGGAATTACACGCTGACATACGTAACCTTTTCTGCTGCTGGTGACAGCATATTTGTAGCCGATACAGGTGGTAAGATACAAACCTATCATTTGGAAGACACGCCAATTCCTCCATATTATCAGCACAAGTTACTCGATGAAGCTATTTTAAAGGCTTTGTGTACAAGACCGCAGTTGATTAAACAGTTGAACAAATTAAAATCAGTGAGAAATGAGCTATAGACTCTTGTTAAGATATTTTTGTAGCGATAATAAATGTAATGTATATTATAGTTTTATCAGTTATCCGAACTAGTTGTTTTGTTTCCCGATATTCAAACCGAGCATTCCATTAATGATTATAAAATACAACTTATAGGGTCTAAGGAAATAAGTTAATTCATTAGTGAAATTATTATTTTTCGATATCTATTTACGACTCAGCTTAACCATGTATGGTAATCTCAAACTGTAGGTGTTAATTCCTGGTTTATCGTACAAATATGACATCTCAAAACATTAAAATGCTATATTTCACGTCTATAAATCCCTAGATAGGGCACCCAAAGCATTAGAATAAGATATTCTTCAACCACTTTTGGAAGCTGGGTGGGGAAAAGATTCAGTCATGGGTCTCGAACTAATAAATTTTTTCATAGGCTATAATACCCTTAGTCACCTCTAGTTACTCGATGAAGCTATTTTAAAGGCTTTGTGTACAAGACCACAGTTGATTAAACAGTTGAACAAATTAAAGTCAGTGAGGAATGAGCTAATGACTCTTGTTAAGATATGTTTGTAACGATAATAAATGTAATGTATATAAAAGTTATATCAGTTATCAAACTAGTTGTTTTGTTTGTTTCCCGATATTCAAACCGAGCATTCCTTTAATGATTATAAAATACAACTTATAGTGTCTAAGGAAATAAGTTAATTCATTATAGAAATTATTATTTTTCGATATCTATTTACGACTCAGCTTAACCATGTATGGTAATCTCAAATTGTAGGTGTCAATTCCTGGTTTATCGTACAAATACGACATCTCAAAACATTTAAATGCTATGTCTCACGGCTATAAATCCCTAGATAGGGCAGCCAAAACATTAGAATAAGAAATTTTTCAGCCACTTTTGATAGATAGTAAATAGAAGATTAATCATGGGTCTCCAACTAATAAATTATTTAATAAGCCCTAATACCCTTAGTCACCTCTTATGAAGATCCACAGGAAGAACTGGGATAGTGCTATCCTAAGCCGACACTACACAGCTACATTATAATACTAAAACCTTAATCATTTTAATAGTGAACTCAAGACTTAAGTGTTTTAGTTATATTATTATGCAATCAGTTACATGCTGTGTAGTGCCGGCTTAGAATAGCACTACCCCATTTTTTTCCGGTGGGTGTACGTAAGGTAATAGGTAACGGTATTAGGGCTTTTAAGGGATTTTTGGGCGATGTGGTTGGAGACCCATCACCAAAAACCTTTATTTCACCATCTTTTCCCCACGCAACTTCCAAAAGTGGCTGAGGAATTTCTAATTCCCTAGCTCTGGCTACCCCTTCATGGGATTTATAGCCGTGAGTTTATGTATGTATGTATGTCAGTTTTAATAAACAATGAAATATAAGTATGTTAAATTGTAGTGTGGCGTGGGTACAATCCTGAATCAAGTCTGCACCAATGTTTCTTTTCGAAAGACATTTAACAAAATTATTGACTATGAAAAATCGGGAGGAGTATTCGTACATTTAAATAAAAATACAACACAATTGAAAACTTAGGATTTTTATTACGACTTCACTTAAACTAACAATGGTAATAAAGTATATATAGTACAATAAAGTGTATTTTATACGATTTCAAATAAATATAATTGTAGCTAGTATGTACAAATAATATTGGAATGACTAGTTTAGTTTATTAGAGAGCATTTGAAGTTGATATTCTTTTTTCAGTTCTTTTAAGTTTGCTTCTAATATCGCAACCTGGAACAAACATAATTTTAAGTTTAAGATTATATTGAAGAATTGACCTAGGCCTCGTTTTTAAAACATACCCTTTATATTTTAAATTGATAAAAGACATCCAACAAAACAACTTTGCCTATGGAATGCTTATCTAAAATATTGTAATTTTCAAAATAATTAATAATTAAAAAGTGTCGTACCTAGATCAAACTGAGAAAGTGTAGTGAGGTTCTTAGCCTCAGCTGATATAAAAAAAAAATATCTTGTGATTTGACCATATATTTTTTATTTTTATTTTAGCTGAGGCTAAGAACCTCACTATACTTTCTCAGTTTTATTTAGGTAAGACACTTTTTATTTATTTATTATTTTGTGATTTACAATATTTTAGATAAGCATTCCCTGGGCAAAGTTGTTAGTTTGTTCTCCTTAATCGATTTAAAGTATAAAAAGGGTATGTTATAAAAGTGAGGTCTAGGCCAATTAATTGAAAGATTTTACAGCAACTAGTAGCATAGACTGAAAGATCTTGCCCTCTAATTTCTTCATCTGAAACTTTAAACCTCATGGTAATAAATCTTAAGAAGGGTTAGCCAGAACTCAACTCAACTCAGAGTCAAAAATCACTCAGCCCCTTTTGGATGCTGTGTGAGGAAAAGATTGCTGAAGAGTGCTATACTTAAATTTTCCCGCGTAAGGAACTAAACCAATAAAGAAAAGTTTTTGTACCATGTATAATTTAAATTATCATTTTCCTCAAAAGAAATAAAACGTTCAGTCTCTTTTCTAAGATATTATTTTAAAATATAAACTTACCTCTTCAAATTTGAGTTCTCTCCTTGCCTCTTTAATGTACCCGCGGATGATGTTCATTTGCTCCAATAAAGGATTGTCATCATCATGGTTTCCGCTGGTCTCAATAGAGCTGGTTTCATTGCTACACCCTCTACGAATATAAATTATACAATCGTTAAAATCTTTTCAGGTGCCTTAAATATTCCAAAAACGAGACATACACCTAAAAAACTGGGCATATATTATAGCAACATACATATATTCTATATCAATTATAAAAAATAACTTTGTAAACAATGAAACGTAAATGACGTTTTAGTATTTTAGTGCTGTTACCAATACTATTGACGGCGACGTAAAAATCGAATACACTACTAATGGTAAGTAAATTTTTGATTCAATTTTATAGTATACTCATAAAACAGACGTAATCTACAGAATACGTTCCTTATAATTACATACATAAACTCAAACCGTTTTAACTACCAAATACGTTATTTATGATTACAAGAAAAGCCTCAATAACGTAAATTTTCATTCTTAATAAACCTTAATTGTAGTGGTGAATGGAATAACAAACCTTATCTTGTTTGTAAGACAAGCAAACACGGGTGCATACCCCAAGATTTAGTTCCATAGAACTGTTACGGCACTTATGATGCTTTCGAATTTCATCCCAACAGTTCTATACAGCACTGTAGTATAGTTGTTTGCCGCTATTTTACTTGTGTTTTTTTTACTTCAAACGATATTTTTGCGGTCAACTTCATAATATAAAATTTAATTAGTATAAACAGTAATTTAATTTTGATGTAAATACACTTTTCATATAATTATCAAGGTATTCGACTACAAAAAAACCAAACAAACATATGGTTAAAATTTTATTGAAATGAATGAAATAATAGTTATAGTATGGTAATTACACAGATTTGTTTTTTTCTGTTTGAACAGATGCCAGTAAAAAAATTAACAAATATATTCATATGATGGAAATTGAAAATGGGTTATTTTAGTAATTTAGGCAAGAAGAACTTAAATATTAATGAATAATTTGGGGTGTCTAACACCGACTCAAATACGATGACACCTTCTAATACTCTCTCAACTCTCATTTGCATCGAATATTGTACATATCTCTCATAAGAAAGATTTAATTTGCTGTTGGTAAAAGTATTTGGAGAAACAGTTCAATTTAATGCACCAATAAACATTTTGAAATGAACACATACAACAAAATTTAAATTATGTCCCATTAGTTCTATGTAGAACCAGCGGGAATCGAACCTAACATTATAGTATTTCTATTTTTTTGCTATTTCTATAGTCATTTTACGGTGAGGGAAAACATCGTGAGGAAACCCACATGGCTGAGTTGTACTTAGTCATGTGACAGTGTATTCGTACAAAACGGCGATAGGCCTGCCCCCTATCACGTGAGTACACTGTTCATGCAAAACGTGGATACTGTGAACACCACGTGACAAAGTCACGTGATGTTCAGAAGTATTAATACCTCTGCCAACCCCTTCGGGGATATTCGGCGTGAACGTTTATGTTTATATTTATGTTCTGATTATATTCATAAATCTCTTCAAATGTGTTCTGTTATTCATCACACACACTCCTTGTCTTGTTGCTGATTCTCTTTACAAACACCTTCCGAAGCAACGGTATTCATAAAATTTTTCTTTTGACGTAGAAAAAATGTTAGTAACTAACTTTGTTATTTCAATTGAAGAATGTCTTCTGTGTTTTCATTCTACTGGAAGTACCATCTGCATGGAATTTACCCCTCTTTCTTTCACCACTTCACTTTCTTACAGCAACTTATTTCTTGATGCTAATGCATAAAAAATACTAATATATATATATGTACTTATTACCTGCTAGTTTCCGGCTCATTTAGTCTTTCCTCTTCTATTCGCTTGCGTTCTAATCTAATTTGCCTCTCCGCACGTTCGAAGCGCTGTTTCCTGACTTCTTCAATCTGCGCTTCGGTCGGTAACTTCGGCAACGACAGTAAATCATCCTGTTGGCAATAAAGTGAAAAGTTTAAAAGTACACAAGCTTAATAATTTCACTTGAGAAATTAGAAAAGAGAGAACTGATGAGAACTGTTAACTGAGAATAGAAGAGGAAGAATAAGAGGCCACTTGCCTCATTCATCAAAAACATAATGGAAGGAAAAATATAAGGGAAAAGAGGAAGAGGAAGACGCAGGATAAGCTACATACAACAAATAAAAGAGAAAGCGAGCGTCATGTCGTATCAAGAGGTGAAGGAGAAGTCTAAGAACTTAATTGGAGTCGCCAACAAATAAAAACCTTTCTTTTCTTTTTTTCTTTTTAACAGAGAAGAGTGGCGACTACTCCACAGACAAGAGCGTAGCTCCTTCATTCAAGAAGAAGAATAATTTCATAATTGTCGTATAAGTATTCATTTGGGTTTTAAAGTGGAGGCTGAAGTAGCAGCCACGTAGGTACTAGATACAATTTTGGATATCTTTCACATGTATACACATATTTCGGCTACTACGGATGATGACATCACTGTCTTAAGACTAAGATGAGTTAAGATGAGTTGTCAATTCTTGAAAACCACCCCTTGAAAATCGTTTGGTTGTATATTCTAACTGTGAGTGGGTGTGTGTTATATTGAAAAGTTTAGTAGTTTAACATGTACCCACCTATAGCGTGAGGGGGGTGAAGATGTAATGAGTTATCTCACCGGTCGGCGAATATAAAATAATAAAGTCACTTACAGTTTGACAGGTTTATTTTTCACCGACACACACTATGAATTTTAGAAGGCACAATGAAGAAAGATTACACAGCTCAGACACAGACACAAATTAGGAAGACAGTCACATACAATAGCGAATAAAGAAGTAACAGTTAACGACATTAACAATATTCAACACGGATTAAGCTTAATTAGAAATAACACGAGAATAATACGAATGCTGTACGTATCGCGATAAGTGATTCACGACTGGTTAGGCAACGTTTCTCGAACCATCATCGCGGTAGCTCAAAACTACCCGCGAGAATAAAAGTTGTTAAAACTAGTGACGGGGTCACATCCCATCAAACCGCTTATCGATATGCAAATCGATTATCGACCGACTAGTATCGATCGCAATGTATATAATAAAAGTAAATATAAATACAACCAAATTAATATGATATATTAATTAAATTAAATGTATATTATAAATATTTATGTTTGTATGTTTAAGTATTATATATATAATATATTTATAATAATGATGTAGGTGTAGCCCACATCACCCCCTTCCAGAGACCATCATGGGCGATAATAATCTGGGAATCTGACTTGCCGCCCAGAACGTGTGACGTGATTTTTCGACATTTCTGGAATTGGTTGTGATTCGGTCTGGTCGTTAAGTATGAAGGCTGGTTTTACGCGATCTATCGATACTGTAATTTCCTTTCCGTTTCGAAGTATTTTAAATGTTTTATCGTCCCTCGCTAAAACTTTATATGGGCCTAAGTACGTTGGTTGTAATGCGCCACGTAATGCGTCTTCACGGAGGAAAACTTGATCACTGGTGGCTAATTCTTTATATATGAAAACTTTAGGCTTACAATGACGTGAAGCGGGGAAAGGTCGTAATTTTGATGTTATGTCCTTAAGGCGAACTGAAAAATCGGAAGTGTCAGTAGAACCAGCTTCAGCGGATTCAAAAAATTCGCCCGATAAGCGCAGTGGTTCTCCATAAACTAGTTCTGCCGAAGAACTTTGGATATCCTCCTTAAAAGCAGTTCGGATTCCTAATAAAACCCATGGCAAGGACTCTGACCATTTACTGTTTCCATGACAAACAATTGCAGCTTTGAGTTGACGGTGAAATCTTTCGATCATACCATTGCACGCAGGATGGTAGGCCGTGGTGCGCTTATGTTGGAAGCCAGCTGTTTTTGCCAAAGCGGAAAACAAAGCGGATTCAAATTGGCGTCCCCGGTCGGTGGTGATGTCCGTTGGACAACCGAAACGAGAAATCCAACCTGAAATTAATGCTTTGGCAACGGTTTCAGCGGTTATATCACCTATCGGTATAGCTTCCGGCCATCGAGTAAATCGATCTACGGCTGTCAGACAATATCGATTTCCTTCTGAGACTGGCAAGGGACCTATCAAATCGATATGGATTTGTTTGAAACGAGTCCGAGGCAAGGGAAAAGAACCTAGAGGGGAGGAAACATGGCGAGTAACTTTAGCTTTTTGACAAGCTATGCAAGCTCGTGCCCACTCTCTACAGTTTTTCCTTATCTCGGGCCAAACAAACCGTTCTGCAACAAGTTTTGCAGACGCGTTAGGTCCGGGATGACTTAAAGAATGCAAGCTTTCAAAAACCTGCCTGCGGTGAAATTTGGGGACGTAAGGCCTAGTAGTCGGTGTACTGACGTCGCAGTACAGGGGAACACGACTACCAGGTACAGTCATTTTCTCAAGACGCAATGATGATGATCCTTCGATTAACAATTTGTCTAGCTCTGGATCGGATTCTTGAGTGCCAGCAGTGCCGGATTAGCCACGTAGCAAGAGTAGCAAATGCTACGGGCCCCGCGACTCAGGGGGCCCCGCGGTCTAATACCTGTCTGACCGTAAAAAAATATCAATTTATATAGGAGCATAAAAACATTTTGCTAGGCTATACTTCACTCCCACCTGAAAATCTAAAACTAGATTTCGTCATGTTAAATCTTATTTGACATTAATCATTTATATTTATATGCACTGAAAAAAAAATATTGTTATTATAACGATACCATATAGATATAGATATCAATCAGTTGATTAATTTCCTATGACCAAAATTTTGCGACCTATGTTCTTAGCGAAAGCCTTAGATGGCCCGAACACATTTAAGGGCTCTTAAAAAAATATGACCTTATATAATATCCATTATATTTTGAGCAAAAGGCGAACTGGTGATGTTTGTATAACGATCTGTGGTTGTATGATATAGATTAATTTTATGAGTAAATATAGCTGATCTTTTCTTGAATCGATTATCATATCGATGAAGTTTTGAGATTTTTGAGAGTTAATGACGGAACTAATAGTACCGTGATTAGCTCTCAATAAATTAATTAGTGTAGTACCGTACTATCCGTATTAATTTAGAGCAAGGTGTTTCAGTGTAGGTATAGTACCTACCACGAGAAACGTTGGTATCAAAATCTACAAAAATAATTTAATATTTTACCACGTTTCTACAATTGAGCGCTGGCTACACCAAAAGTTGTAGATTGTCGTGGGCAAAGCTACGATAATGCCAGCAACATGAGTGGGAAATACAGCGGCTTACAAGCACAAATTAAGGAAATAAATAAGTACGCAGAATACATTCCCTGTCTTGCACATTCATTAAATTTGGTTGCTAAGTGCGCTGCAGACTGCTGTATAGAAGCATTACTTTTCTTTGATTTCGTTAAAAACCTCTATACGTTTTTTTCTGCTTCTACCTATCGATGGAGTCGTCTTACGAACGCATTGAAAGATTCTACTTCAAAAATTCCGATTTTGAAAAGATTATCGGACACTAGGTGGTCAGCCAGAGCTGATGCTACGAAGGCGCTTTTATGTGGTTTTATCATTATTAAGCAAGTTTTGGAAGACATTTTCAATAACGTGGATCAAAAAGCAGAGTGCCGTAATAAAGCTGACGGACTAGTTTCAAACTATGAATAAGTTAGAAACGGGAATAATGACAATTACGTGGAACGGAATCCTAGAACGCATGCAAGCGACTAGTGATACGCTCCAGTCGTCTGATCAAGACCTTAATACAGGATACGCCCTTTATGAATCATTACATGGCTACGTCCAAGCAATGCGATCCACATTTTCAGATGTTGTGGCAAAAGCCAAAGATCTGGCCGGTTGTGAAGAATATCAGCAACAGACTTCAAGACGAAGCAAGCGGAATACAAAGTACGACCATTTCACCGGCTCTACTACACTTGATGACTTTGTTGAAAATCAATCACCTGGACAACGGTTTGAAATTCAGGTGTTTATTGTCATTATTGATAACGTACTGTCTGCTTTAACTAAACGTATGGAAGCATATCATGAAATTGCTGGTGTTTTTGGAATATTACGACAGCTGAAATCCCTTACAACAGAAGAGATTTTGGATAACGCCTCACGTATGGTCAGTGCTTACGAAGATGATCTGGAGAACAGCCTAGGCGACGAATTAGTGCAGTTCGCTGAACTGCTAAAAACAGATGTGGCTACTGTTATTGACGGCAAGAAAGAAGAGTCTCTGGAACTGCAATTTTATAAACTTTTATTAAATAATTCCTTAGAATCGTGTTTCCCAAACGTAGAAATTGCCTTGCGCATTTACTTGTCTCTCATGATCACTAACTGCAGTGGCGAACGTTCTTTTTCAACGTTAAAACGTATTAAAAATGAATTAAGAAACACGATGGGCCAAGAACGTCTTAATCACCTCACTTTGATGAATATAGAGTATGATTCGCTTAAAGAAGTCGATAGTGAACGTGTTATCTCTAAATTTGTCCATATTAAATGCAGAAAAGTTTATTTGTAATAGTTTTGTTTTATTAAATACCCTTTAACTTGAGAAACTATAGCAAACCAAGGGCCTCTTGACAGAATTTGCTACAGGCCCCGCGCTGGCTTAATCCGGCACTGAGTGCCAGCTAAAGTTTCTAGACTGACTGGAGCTCTTAGTTCTTTTATCCTCGACAAAGCATCAGCAACAATATTGTCTTTGCCAGAGATGTGCCGAATTTCAGTAGTGAACTGGGAAATAAAGTCCAGATGTCGATACTGCCTAGGCGAACAGTTTTTTTTCCTTTCATGGAATGCGAAACTAATCGGTTTATGGTCCGTATAGACAATAAAATGGCGGGCTTCAAGCATATGTCTTTGCCAGAGATGTGCCGAATTTCAGTAGTGAACTGGGAAATAAAGTCCAGATGTCGATACTGCCTAGGCGAACAGTTTTTTTTCCTTTCATGGAATGCGAAACTAATCGGTTTATGGTCCGTATAGACAATAAAATGGCGGGCTTCAAGCATATGTCGGAAATACTTAATGCCTTCATATATGGCAAGAAGTTCCCTATCGTACGGCGAATACTTCACCTGCGATGGACTTAATTTTCGGGAAAAGAAAGCTAATGGTTGCCAGGAATTATTTTTAAGTTGTTGCAGGACTGCACCGATTGCCTTATCAGAAGCGTCTGTCACTAAAGCAAGTGGAACCGTACAGTCCGGGTGAGCTAGTAAAGCAGCATTAGCAAGGCTATCTTTACAGGCATTAAAAGCTTGAAGTGCTTCACCTTCAATAAAAACTGGGTGTGCTCCTTTCATCGAACCTGTTAACAAATTATTTAAAGGTGCTTGAATTTCAGCTGCCCCAGGGATAAATCTTCTGTAAAAATTTATCATGCCTAAAAACGTTCTAAGCTGACGTACAGTTTTAGGCACCGGAAACTCTTTTATGACCTCTACTTTAGAATCGAGCGGCTTGGAACCATTTTCATTTATAGAGTAACCTAAAAACGATATCTCAGATACGCCAAAAACACACTTTTCTGGATTTACAGACATACCGTACTCTTTCAACTTTGTGAAAATTTGACGTAGGTGCTCTTCGTGACTATGATGGTCACGTGAGAACACCAAGACGTCATCCAAATACGAATATGTAAAATCAAGTCCTCTAGTGATTTCATCCATCAACCGTTGAAAAGTTTGGGCTGCGTTTCGGAGTCCGAAGGTCATATAGGGGAATTCGAACAAGCCAAACGGTGTCGTGATGGCTGTTTTCGATATATCTTGCTCAAAAATGGGCACCTGGTTGTAGGCTTTCAGTAAATCAATTTTACTAAAAACTTTGCAACCAACAAGGCTATGTGAAAAGTCATTGATGTGTTTGATCGGATAACTATCGGGTATTATACGGGCGTTAAGCATGCGGTAATCACCGCAAGGTCGCCAACCATTATCCTTTTTGGGAGTTAGATTGAGTGGGGAAGCCCACGGACTCTCCGAAGGACGGGCTGTACCATTAGCAAGCATGGCCTGGAACTCCTGTTGAGCAATTTTCAATTTGTCAGGCGCCAAACGACGAGGAGTGCAAGATACTGGTGGGCCTGGAGTTGTTCGTATGTGGTGCACTGTTTGGTGTGTAATATTGCGATGAATACCAGTTGGTCGAGTAATCTCGGGGAATTCGTCGAGAATTTTATGAAACCGAGTCTCACCAGTCATGATTTTTACAGATGCTATATTATTACACTTAACTAATTTAGCTATAGACGAAAGAGAAGTTGTGCTATCTATTAAACGTTTGTTGCGGCAATCAACAATCAAATAATAATGATTTAAGAAATCAACACCTATAATTGGCTTACTTACATCCGCAACAACAAAACGCCAACTAAATTCTCTACGTAAACCAAAATTTAAATTTAAATGTACATAGCCATATGTAGAAATACTAGATCCATTTGCAGCACACAAGTTATAGTCAGTCTTAGCACGACGATCACGAAGCATGGACCGGGGGAAAACACAGAGGTCGCTTCCTGTATCGACCAGAAACTGCGTCTTCGAGGCTCGATCCGTCACAAATAGACGACCAGTAGAAGTTGAAGGGCAGTCTGCAGTCGCCACTATCGACCGCCCCTGGCGTTTCCCGCCTGGTAATCACACGGAGATATGCATTTGCTGGCCTTTTCTGCAAACTTGGTATGGTACCAGCAAATGGGGTATTTTCTGTAGTTCGAATGTGAGCGTTTCGATCTAGATGAAGAACGAGGACGCGCTGACCTATTCGATCTGTTGTGTGGTCTGCTGTTCCTCTCTGAAGCGAGCTTCTCGAATTGTCTCCGCAGCTCAGCCACTTCTTTGGTTAGCATTTCTATCGCCGAAACTTGACTTGCTTGACTAGCACTCGTAGATGCGACAACCGGTGAAGGAGTAGCAATGTCCTGTACACGATCGGCTAAGTCTGCCAGATCATCGATGGAAGATGTGGACGGTTGACCTGCTAACACCGTTTGAATCCCGTGTGAAAGTCGGCTTATCCAAATCGTCTTCACAAAATCGTCTGGAACATTGATGCCAGCCAGGCTTTTAAGATGTCGTAAGAACTGTGATGGCTTACGATCGCCGAGCTCTTCGTGCATCAATAACTGCTTGATTTTCACCTCTCTGGATGCGGTCAATCTTTTAATCAATTCTGATTTAAGCTTCTGATATTTATCGGATGCTGGTGGATTAATAATAATATCCTTGACTTCCCTGGAAAATTGGTTATCCAGCTGGCTAATGACATAGTGAAATTTGGTTACATCGCTAGAAATTCCTGAAATTGCGAATTGTCCCTCGACCTGGGAAAACCATATTTCAGGCTCTTCGGGCCAAAAAGGTGGAAGTCGTGCACTAACTTTAAAAACATCGATATGTTTCATCGACTCGTTCCCATCACTAGTGCCTGCGCGGCTGGTCGGTAATGACGTCACCACGCCATGTGCATCTCTGAATTCTTCTTCTCTGTCCATCACGTCGGTGTCACCAATATAGCGTGAGGGGGGTGAAGATGTAATGAGTTATCTCACCGGTCGGCGAATATAAAATAATAAAGTCACTTACAGTTTGACAGGTTTATTTTTCACCGACACACACTATGAATTTTAGAAGGCACAATGAAGAAAGATTACACAGCTCAGACACAGACACAAATTAGGAAGACAGTCACATACAATAGCGAATAAAGAAGTAACAGTTAACGACATTAACAATATTCAACACGGATTAAGCTTAATTAGAAATAACACGAGAATAATACGAATGCTGTACGTATCGCGATAAGTGATTCACGACTGGTTAGGCAACGTTTCTCGAACCATCATCGCGGTAGCTCAAAACTACCCGCGAGAATAAAAGTTGTTAAAACTAGTGACGGGGTCACATCCCATCAAACCGCTTATCGATATGCAAATCGATTATCGACCGACTAGTATCGATCGCAATGTATATAATAAAAGTAAATATAAATACAACCAAATTAATATGATATATTAATTAAATTAAATGTATATTATAAATATTTATGTTTGTATGTTTAAGTATTATATATATAATATATTTATAATAATGATGTAGGTGTAGCCCACATCTATATTAAATACAAACAGGGCTTTGTCTAAAAATCAGCGTATATTGAGTGTAAAATCAGTTAAAAATTATCTCAGTCAAGGCTTTTTAAGTGATAAACTATTTGTTTGTTTTATGCTCTCTACATCCATCAATTTCATTCATGCTTTTTTATGCTGTTATATGTAAATTATCAAAAAAAATCCTCTCTTTCAATATTTAATTAATAGATGGCTTACCTTAATAAAATTGGAGGCAGCCTGCCGAATAGAATGATGCAGTTTAGCATGCCTAGATCCTGGTTCAGCCGGGAAGCCAGATATCTGTTTGCTCAACAAGTCTACCCCTTCAGCCAGCTTTCCTATGCGGCCTCGCATTGCGTTCACATCCGACAGAATGTATGTGGTTTCGCCGTCCAATAAACTCTGACACATCTTGAATGCAAAAGTAAATAGGTTACTTTATATATACATACTCACGGCTATAAATCCCTAAAAGGGGTAGCCATAGAATTGGAATAAGAAATTACTTAGCCACTTTTGAATGTTGTGTAGGGATAATATTGTAAAACAAAGCTTTATGGTGATAGGTCTTCAACCGCATCGCCCAAAGATCATTAATTGAAAATGGGTAGAAACGGAGTAGTTCTATTCTAAGCCGACACTACACAGGTCACTTTTTGTATATGTAACTTCATTTAACAGAGCTGTGCAGTCTAAGGTTTAATAAAACTTTTGTTCAGTAAGTCCACCCCTTCAGCCAGCTTTCCTATGCGGCCTCGCATTGCGTTCACATCCGATAGAGTGCATGTGGTTTCGCCGTCCAACAGACTTTGACACATCGTGAATGCAAAAGTAAATAGGTTATTTTATATTTACATACTCACGGCTATAAATCTCTAGAAGCGAGCCAGCCACTTTTGGAAGTTGTGTGGGGATAACATTTTTGAAAACAAAGATTTTTGCTAATTGGTCTCCAACCGCAGCGACCTAAATTAATTTAAAAAGCCCCATTCCCCTTAGCCGCCTCTGAGGAAACAACGGGAATGAATAGGGTAGTGCTACTCTAAGCCAACACTACAGAGCTTACTTTATCTATTAAGTGTAAAGTTTAATAAAACTTTTGCTCAGCAAGTCTACCCCTTCCACCAGCTTCCCTATTCGACCTCGCATTGCGTTCACACCCGACAGAGTGTACATGGTTTCGCCGTCCAACAGACTTTGGCACATCTAGGGAAATTCAAATATAAATAGGGTATTTATCAATTAAATTGTATTAATTTAACCCAAATTCATCATTATTGTGATTAATTAGAACTGTGTAGACTGAGGTTTAATAAAACTTTTGCTCAGAAAGTCTCCCTTACCGCATCCTATGCCGTCCACAAACTTTGGCACATCTAGAGGAATGCAAATGTAAATGAGATTATTTTATATATTACATCCATTTTATCTGCGATTTATTATTATCGCGATGCGTTTGAGTTGATGGATCTCTATCACTTTAATTTAAAATTCTTGCTCTACCCAACTTTAACCATTGGATCTATATAACTTCCGTATTTAGAAAATACTTTGAACGCTTTAAATACCTTTTCATACATCGCAACCGCAGGTTTTGCTTGCTCCATCAGACTCCTCATTTGTTCATAAGCGGTGATCAGCACCGATTTGGAGTTCTTGCTGTCTTGCACCTGTTTCCGTAAATCTATTAGGTTGTAACAATGTTCGCAAAGTCGCAAGCCATTTTTGTCGTTCAGTTCACTTGAAGAAGCTTCTTTTGATGCTGACGGATCCACCATGGCTCCTGTAATTGTTGATAACATATTAAAATGCAACTATTTCTTTTATTATAACGAGGGGCATATTCTAGTTTAAGAATAAAATTATTGGTTGGAGTAGCAAATTTACCATGATAGTCCAATGGGTAGAACGACCACCCATCAATACAGACAGGCGTGAGTTCAAATCTCGGGTCGGGCCTACACCTATTTGTCTTTTCTAAAGTCATAAGTGTGGTAATTGAAACAACTTTTGATTTTCGGATATTTTAATCGCGTATTATTACCATCCATTATTATTACCATTCTTAGACCATCTTAATTCCATTAACCCTAAGATCCAATTTACAATGGAATTAGAGACTAATAATAGTTTAGCCTTTCTAGATGTCCTCTTGATAAGGAATTCTGATAACTCAATTAGTCACACAGTTTATAGGAAACCCACCCACACTGATAGGTACCTCAATGGTGACTCACACCACCATCCATCTCAGTTAGCTACTGTTGGTAAAACTTTGTTTCAGAGAGCCAAACATCTTTGTGACGAACACCATCTTGCTGGAGAGCTCAGTTATGTAAAACAAGTTCTTCACAACAACAAGCTGAAATTGCCCCGCCAACGTCACCGCTCCTCCGATAAACCACCTACTGTTGAAAGACTCCCTGCAACTCTACCTTTTGTAAAGGGTGTAACAGACAAAATTAGTACTGTGTTACAGCGTGCTTCCATTAAGACCTACTTCAAGCCGCACCAAAAGATAAGTCAGTTTCTAAGACCTATCAAATGTCAGATCCCTTTACAAGATGCAGGCGTTTATAAACTAGACTGTGAGTGTGGTCTTTCATACATCGGCCAAACAAAGCGTAGTGTAGCAACTCGCGTTAGAGAACATATTGCTGATATGAAGAATAGGCGTCCTGGAAGATCTGCTTTGTGTGAACACACCTTCGATAAGCCAAACCACCACATGCGTTTTGACAAACCTACAATTCTAGCAAAAGAGAATCGATTGATACCTAGAATGATACGCGAGTCTATTGAAATAAAGAAACATCCAAACTTCAATAGAGATGATGGTTGGCAATTACCACCTGCTTGGAACCCGATCATTAGCACAACCAAGCGAGGGAAGAACACTAGCAAGACTCCAGATAACATTAGCTCTTTTTGTACATAGCAAATATTAAACGCAAATGTAACTTAAAATTTTGTGAAGGTAGTTAGTATTAATAATTTTATAGTACTGTATAATGACAAATAACACCTCAGTCTTCCCGTGACCATGATAACTGAAAAGTTTTCGAAACGTCGGGCTTTAAAAATAATGTAATAATACGCGATTAAAATATCCGAAAATCAAAAGTTGTTTCAATTATAATGTGCAATCGTGAAAATCTTAGAAAATACTATCATAAGTGTGGTTTATTTAGTTGTTAGCGGTGGGGGAAAACATCGCGAGGAAACCCACAGCTAAGTTGTCCTTAGTCATGTGACATTGTATTCATACCAAACTGCAATAGACCTGCCCCCTGTGACTTGAGTACACTGTTCAAGCAAAATGCGGGTACTCTGAACACCAGGTGAAGATGTCACGTGATGTTCAGAAGTATTAGTACCTCTGCCAACCGCTTCGGGGATATACGGCATGAACGCTTGATTCTTGAGTAGCAAATTTGTCAGATCATATTTTTTTCTACTAGTTCTTGTTTTTAATCTTTAAGTTAAATAAAAATAGGCTTTTTGAAATGGATATAATGTTGACCACATAAGCCTACCAGATATAGAAAGCTTAAAACTCAAGTCAAACTCGGATAGGGTAATTATAGTTCTAAAAGTTTTTTTACCAAAGTTGTACAAAGTATTAGTTTCACATAAAATAAAAACATAAATCTGATTAAAGTTAAGTGAGAGATAGTACAGCATATTTCTATCTAGACCTACAATTTTATTTTAAAATAATAATAAAAAAACCTCTACAGATCATTACTAAAAGTAGTGTTTTTTTTCCTAATAACACAGCTGTATGGTCAAGCAAGCCAATGATAATATAATAGTAGTACAATTTTATTATGGATCGAACACTATAACAATTGCATTAAACTTAAACAGGTGAAAAAATTTTTTAATAAGAATTCTGAACGATAATTAAGCAAACCCAGTATGTTACAAATGTGTATTACAAAAAATATGAATTAATTACATAATTAGACATTGAACTTTATGCGGGGATTATTTTACTAATCAATTAAGGAAACAAATATTTGAACCAGTAGGACTTGAGAGGGCACTGACACCAGTGAGGTGTTAAGAAAACAAGAAAAGACAAATTTCACATCAATGGGTACTTAGCACCATAGCTCAGTTAGCAAAGCGGATTAATAAGTAAATTAAAAAAAAAACACATTCAAAAAATGATAGTTTTTTTTTTAAAAGTAAACTTTTTGACTCTTTTTGAGCAACGGGGGTGTAGACTGGGAGGTTGCGGGTTTGAGTCCTGCTGGTATCAAGATTTTTCTTACCTTAATTATCAGGATGAATTAATTAATTTATTTATTCACTTACTTGCAATATTTAAATCTAAAAACATGCAGCAGTCATTACACAGTATTGAGCCACAAAGCCTACAATGATGTTTTCTCCGCGTCAAGTTGAATCCTTTTGCACAATTTGGGCATAACTTGACAGAAGATCCATCCAGCCAGGGCACTACCTGAAATATCAAATACAAACTTATGTTAGAGGAGGATTACCACAGATAAAATTCAAAATTTGCTACTTGAAGTATAAAGATTTAAGTTGAAGAAAATTTCCCACTATTTGTTTTGTTAAGTGTGAAGCATTGAGTACTTAAATCCAGTCTTTTATGGGACCAAGATATAATTTCAGATTTTGTCATAAACAGCTAAATTATTTAGAAAGGATCTAATTGTATTTTTTTTTGTTATTGATATGAGAATAAATTATATCATATAATGGGTTTACTGACTCACACATACATTGCGAATTTGATCTATTTTTCTATTTATACTTTTAATTCATTGTTGCTTAGGGCAACAAATACCAAAAAAATATAATCAAAGCTTCAGAATTGGGAATTCTACTATTCTTTGGGAAAGATGGAAAGCTGTTATTGCCTTGTAAACCACCTACTAGAAGAAATAGGTTATGCTTTTTTAATTCATTGTTTAGAGCTGTTTATTTGTGTATTGCTTAGCACATTTTAAAGGACGCCTATTTGCTGTGTAGTGCCGGCTTAGAATGTCGCTACCCCTTTCTACCCACGGGTGTCGTAAGAGGTGACTAAGGGTATTGGGGCTTTTTATTGGATTTTTGGGCGATGCGGTTGGAGACCCATCACCTAAAACCTTTATTTTACCGCCTTTTCCCCACTCAACTTCCTAAAGTGGCTGAGGAATTTATAACTATTTGGCTCTGGGCTCTTACCCCTTCTAGGGTATTATAGCCGTGAGTATATGTATGTATGTATTTTAAAGGACTGGGCCACATGAAGTTAAGTGGTAAAATGGCACACTTGCAGACTGTGGTAACTCAGAACATTCAGAAAAAAATACTTATAATGTTAATTAGTAGCTCTGGCATGTTTTAGGGTACATCTGATGTAAAACTTACATGTGAAGTGTAGTCAGCTTAAAATATAACCAATTTCTTGCCAACAAATGTGGCTGGGCAATTTATTCTAAAACTCTGGCTATTCCTTTATGGGATTTGTAGCCATGAGTATAGGTAGCTAAGTAATACTCATGTTACCCAATTTTGTGTTTGAAATAACTATAAGAACTAGTAAAAACTTTAAAATGAGATCACTAGAGAACAAACAGATCTGAGAACTTATAAAAATAAGAGTATTAAAAAAAAGAAGTCAATATTTGGATAAATCATGATAAAGGTCTTATCCACTTACTTCCTGTTCATGCTGCTTCCTTAGCGCAGGGTCAGTAGGCATGTTACAGACCAGCTTATCCAGCCTTATTAATAACTTGTTTGTCTCTGTGGCATATCGCTCCAGCCTAGAAGATCTTACACCTTTAAAGTAATCTGTAGAACTTCGACTCAACCCCAATGTTTGATCCTCATCTTTGTAATAATAATTATTTGCAGTCCCAAATTTTAATGCTTTGTCAAAGGATGTTTGAAGCTCATCGTCATGATTTAGTAGCTTCTTTTTGGCTTTACCGAATATATCTTTTAGTGATTTGAGTACATCTTGTTCTTCTTGGTGCTGACTTTCAAAGTGGTTTGTGAGTTGGGAGGCAGTCTTTAAATCAGCTTTACATATGGGACACAAGAAACCCTCTAAGATAACATCCTCATTAGCAGCTGCCATGGTTTATTTCTCTGTTCCATGAAAAAATTAACCTTTCAGTTCACTGATATTATATTTATTAACTGGACATATTTTATTAACTTGATCGTACAAAAACAAATACAGTAACTCGCGTGTTTACAATTACTAATTTAAAACGAATATGACTAACAATCTGGAAATGGAAAGTAACTACTTAATTGAAATCTTTTCCAAATAACTAACTCCCCATCAACTCCGTAACTCCAATGACAACAATACATACTCCGATTCGGATTTCGGGATGATCGATATTTATCGATGTTGAATAAACATCGATGTTTAACTATAAAACATCGATGTTTTAACATCGATGGGTTGACTTCGATATCATCGAAACATCGATGTTAACTGTATAAAATATCGAAACGTCAATTATTCTTTTCGGCGCGGTCTGTCGTGCAGTAACTGTACTAGCTTCAAGTATAAATATTGCATAATCACTGATCAAAATAGTCGGAGTAAGCTCACAGCCGTACGGATAAGTTTGTTTTAAATTCCAAAGAGATTAACACAAGCATGCCTTTGGAGTTGCAAATTTATTTAAAAAGGTCCTTTGGCTGACCTAAAACAAGAGAATCCACCTGCCCTAATTTAAAAAAAATGCCCTCAAATATTTGTGTTGCACGGCAACATACACAGCCTCAGAAAGGCTATTTTCCAAAGCTGGTCAACTTCTGTACCAGCAACAGAACAGAATGAAAGGAAAAAACATATAAGTTTTCTTTTTTACAAAGTGTCCTTAAAAAATACTGGGAGTGTTATTTTTTTAATTTGTTACTTTTAAATAATAATAAACTTTTATATATATATATTTTTTATATATTTTATTCATAAATATAACCATTACAGATTTTTATAACCCAATTCAGCTATATTTCACATTAAGACAATATAATAATATATAAACATAAATATATTAGACAATTTTACTTGTTTCCAAAAACATCGATGTTTTAAAAATATCGATGTCTCACGATCGATATTTATCGTACATCGATACTTTTGATTCGATGTTAACATCGATGTCAACATCGATGTTTTCGTAACATCGATCATCCCACTCCGAATATAATAATAATACTTTTGTATGTAAAAAGATGTATCAGTGACAGTTGCACCTGTCTGTCATTTTACTGACTCGAATTAAAAATCAGACTTTACAAAAGAATTTCATCAATCATCAAAAATTGGTGTAAATGCGCTCTTCGGTACCTACCATTTCTATAATCTATACCCATGATGCATTATTATGCCGGGCTTACACCATCCAAGAAAATAGAATCTTGAACACTTCCTAGGAATCTTTTTATATTTTACGTTCCGGTCTTATACTATTCAACCGAAATGAAAGCCTTTACTATGATCACATGGTGATCTCAAAGTGTGTTTGACTTTTAATTATTGTTATTGTGTTGTGTTGTTTAACTTTTCATCTCAAATTTTACCTAAAATATTTTTTTTAATGGCCTAAAAGTCATTCCCAGGTCAAAGAAAATTGTTGAGCAATAAGCTTTAAAATTATATACGGATAAATCAGTAGAGCATGAGCGTTTTTGAACTATATTGAATTATTTGTGAAGTATGCATAGCATTTAGACATACTCGCCAATGCTAGGAATATACGTTCATAGAACAAAAAAAAAATATTAAAAATTTGTCATCGTTTTTTCGTCATCACCAGGAAAGTGCATCAAACCAATTTTATATTTTTTTACTGACATCCCTAAGTTATCATCGTGTACCCCCCACCCAGCCGCCATTCCCCTGTACGTAGTGAGTGCACGCGCTTGATTGTAACAGTGTTTAAATTTTGGAAATACAGGATAATATATAGTGAATACAGATTTGTCACAGTTTTCGTCATTCCCAGATAAATAATTTGCAAGGTAAGTGTTGACTTTAATCGTATATTGTTTTAATATTATAATATGTGGTAAGAACGCTGTGTTGCATTTTTTTTTCCTTCTACCCTCAATTATAAAACGATAACATAAAAGCATTTTTTATCGAAATAGTCATTCCCAGTAGCGTCATTACCAGTAAATTATAAAACCTGGAAATGATTTTTCACTGCTGGGAATGACTTATTTCATAGAAACTACTACTATGCAACTGTTGCTTAAAAACGATAAAGTGCCTATCTAGTATATCCATGATAGCCGAGGCGGTTAAGGCGCTTGATCACCACCCGGAGGGTTGCGGGTTCGATCCCCCTTTAGCATGTTGCCACGGCACTCGCCTCGGTAAATAGCAACTCTGCCATTCAGCACAACAAGCGGACCCTGGGTTCTCCTGTTCTAAGCGGGATGAGCAACCGGAACCTACACCAGGTTGATATACCTATAAAGTGCCTATCTAGTAGTAAAAGTACAAATTTGACTATAAATTACAGGTAACTATGAATAAACGAAAAAAATCAGAAAGTAGTTTAGCGGAATATAAACGTAGGAAATATGCAGAAGTCAAATCCGATCCAGAAGCTTATGAAGTAGCAAAAGAGAAAGAAAGAAGTCGATATCAAAGAAAAAAAAAAGATGGAAAGGTAAAATCAATCAACCATTTATCAGCAAGAGAACAAAGGGCAAAGAGAAAGAAGTGGAAAGAAGCAGCAGAAAAATATAGACAAAAGAAAAAGGACCTGCAAAAGGAAATTGAAGTACCTGAAGCTGTATTTTTAATCGAGAATGAAAACCAGAAAATTGAAGCGACAAGCGCAGAGCAACAAAAGAGTTCTGATCCAATAAGCAATCATACGAAATATGATATGAAATTTAGAAATTTAAGACACACAGTATTGAAAAAACGCAAAAAGCTAATGAAGTTGATAGAAAATTAACTTTTTCGACGTTTTTGAAGATAGTAATTCAGGCAATCATTTTATCAAAAAAAAAAACTTTACGAAAATCACTAGATATATTAAGCGTCTATAGGTAAGTACAAAAATTAAAGGGGTAACTTCGGGATTTTTTTTATTAAGTAAATCATGTAACTTTTTACGAATTTCACTAGAATAGATCCTTAACTAAAACATATATTTTTTTCAGAAACCTAAGAAAGATATTAAAAAAAACTAAATTTTAGGAAAACCTGACCTTAGCCGAATTTTTTTTATTTTGTTGATTTAGTCCTAATCAGTTTTCTTAATTTCTTGTCGTATTTACCTTATCAAAAACCTAAAGATCTAATTACATAATTTATACTTTATTGATACTTTTACATTTCTAAATATTTGTTAAACTTTCTTTACCTACTATAATTTTGTAATACCCATTATATAACAAAATTGGTCAAAATTTAAACCTAGGTTACATACTCTAGATAAAAAGAAAGGAACCTCTGTTTAAGATAAATATTTTATAAATAGCCAAAAAAGTATTGTGATTTCATTTAAAAATATAATTTTGTAGTCTTCATCTATTTGTTTCATTTTATGTTAAGCAAATTATATCATCTTAGGGTAGATTTTTCAATAGTCAGATAACAAATATCTGAAAATAAATTGAAAGCTCTTTACTGTAAAAGCATCAATTTATTCTCCAGATATTTGTTATCCGACTATTGTACAACCGGCACTAAATGAAGGAATTAGTCATTACCAGTAACAATACATCATTACCAGTAGCAAGATTATCATTTCCATCGTATAGTCGTCATTACCGTCTTTAAGTAAAATTTCAAAATGATTTTATTTTAAGAATATTAGGTTTCTGTAGGTGCCTTTTCGATAAATCACTTGTCTTTTTTGTGTTTTTTTATAACAAATCGACGAGGTATAAAAATTATCAAATTTAAAAAAAAAGTTAAAAATTATTGTTGTAGAATCAATTTAAGTTGATTTACCCAGCTACAATAATTTCACCAGTGTCTAGAAGGACGTATTTGGATCATCTGATGTCTGTCAAAATCACACTTAAGAAGAAAGAACATATGACAGTGACAGATTAGTAAAATATCATTTCATCTTTCATGACCTCTGTTAGAATTTAGCGACCTAACTTTTTTGAAAAGAGGCTGTAATTATTTTTTTGCAGCGCAACTCCGTTCAATTATAGTACGAACGGCTTAGATTTAGTCACACAACAATGTTTCGCACAGTTCTTATTCGGAATCAGCTTGTTAATGGTGGTATTAAAAATGTTTTGCGGACGAACGTTTCAAGATGTTTAGCCACTGGATTACTTAGGAAAAAACTCTCAAATAAGTAAGTTTCATCAATTACTAAGTCATGATTTTGGATATTTTTTTTTGTAATTAAATCATTATTCTCAAATGTCTATTCAGGCTGTATAGTTCCCGGTAAGAATTGCATAACCAAAGGGATGTCAGTCAATGTCAAGTAACTAATTTAGCACATATAACACGTTTTATGACTATGAACGGTATCGTTATCTAGCCTATATATTATATTTAATTACTTAAATTAAGAAATTTTAATTTTAAACATTGGTATGGATTTCAATGTGCATAGTTGAGCTTCTCAAGGCAAAGTTTTTCTCAAAAAAAATATATACATGAATTGGAAATCATTACTTTGTTTTTGTTTTTTGTGGTGATACAAAAACCAAATAGTGTTCTTCTTATGTGGAAATAAATGTTTTCTTTTGTTGTAAAAAATATGGTTATTGTCACTGAAAATTTTATAATGAATGATTCAAAACTGAACAAAGTTTACATATAATACATTTATATGTACTTAAAGATGTTACTATTTATTTGTTTTACTGACATAAACTCTTTGGAGGACCTCCCCAGTACTTTTCTATGTACTGACCCCTGAGTAATAATTGTCTAAATAATTTATTTTATTTTATTTACCACTTGCTACAAAGCATAATAAAATTTCTAGGTGATAAATTTATATAGATGAAGCAGATACAGATGTATATCTTTATTGATAATTTAATTTATACCAATAAAAAGTAAAAGTATGCCGTGTAGTGTCGGCTTAGAATAAAACTACCCCATTCCTACCCGTGGGTGATTGTAAGAGGCGACTAAGGGTCTATACACTTTTTATAGAGGCTTTTTAAGTGATTTTTGGGCGATGTGGTTGGACACCCATCACCAAAAATATTTATTATTACCATCTTTTCCCCAATCAACTTCCAAAAGTGGCTGAGAAATTTCTCATTCCAAAGCTCTGGCTACCCCCTTAAGGGATTTATAGCCGTGAGGATATGTATGTAAAAAGTACAATAATAACTATCAGAATGGGATAGCTAACAAATATGTTTAAAGAATTGAGACTCAGGAAACAACATTTGTTTACTATAATTGCCTGCCCTCAATGCCACATGACCCTGACATCCAAGCTCAGTTTATAAAACACTGGATTGGACCTTCATAGTTATTGCTTCTATAAAGTATAAATGAGAAGCTCTTGTGTAAAAATGGAGCCGTTGGTAACTTGTCACTATCAATGTTTAGTGATTTTTCTGATTAAATCAGGGTATCAATAAAACCAAAAGATTTAAGTATTTGTATTCATATATAGTTTAAATCTGTTAACAAAATTGTGCAAAGCTAAATTAAAATATGAAAAATGTTATTATTATTTTAAGCCTTTTGTGTCCCACTGCTGGGCAAAGGCCTCTCTTCCACTCCAGGTGGTCTTGAGCGGTCTCCCACCAGTTCTTGTCCCAGAGACCTAGTTCATCACTCCATCTTTTTTTAGTCAGCCACGTTTTCTCTTCACACTGGGAGTCATATAAGAATATTGTTATAAAATAATAATGATCAAAACTCAGCATAAACTTTCTTTATATATCTATATATTAATTAACATTTGAGGCATGAAAAATAGTTACAGAAAGTCATTAAAGTAACTTTTGAAATAATATGAGGCAATTACAATTTTAAATTAACACTTATGTTGATGAGTTATGCCTTCTGCTATTCTGAAACTCTTTTGATTATTTTATTTGATTTCTTAAATTATAAATGGACCCTATATTATCTGTATGCCAACATAATTCTTGATTATTTATAAAGAAATTCATTGAAAGTCTATTGAATTGTGTAGTGCAAGCAAGCAATTAATCATAAAAAGTCAAGTGCAAAGATTTATGAATGGTGAATGAAACTCCATAAGTTTACACACTAGTTTATTACCAAAGAGGTTTGATTGTACAGAGTGGTATGGAATGGAGAGACTACATGTCTCTTTCTGCAATGGCAATGAGAAATAATGATGTGAATGTATGTATGCACTGTGTAATATGACAAATTGGCATTCAAAAACATTGAAATACAGTGAGAAGAATAAAAGCACACTTGAGAAACAAATGTGAAGAAAATGGGAGATGTTTGTCAGGATCATACAAAGAGGCATTCAATGGTGTCAACCTACCCGAATAGGAATTAATGGCGTGAGTATATGTTGTAAGTTTGATGTTATACGCGGTCGTTAATCTTATCAGTGAAATCAAACTAGCATTGCTGCGACGCGTGTCTGCCTTTTGACTTACGCTTTTTGGGTGGTATTTAATTTAATTACACATCAAACAAATCTTAGATTACCAGATTAAAACTAAAATACTATGTCATTTGAATTTGTAAAATAATTACGTAAATAAAATGTTTTAGGATATTTCGTTATTACCTAAAATAGTCATATATAACAGTTCAATATTTGCCGCAAACACCCGTAAAACAATGTAATACGACATTCGTTAATGAATTTATTTTATCAATTATATTGTATTAGTAATATGCATGATATAAAAATCTTGAAAGTGTTTACGCCCAACAGTATAGCCTGCTTGCCGTTGTTGCTCAGGACATTCAAATATTAATTTTTGATTTACGCGTTTATATACAGGATGGCTCACTTAAATGGTTCAGTTAATGAAAGTTTAAAACTATAATATACATTTGTTCTCAGGAACTATATCATCGGTTTAATATAAGTATTTTAGGCTGAGAATCAAAGTTTCTGAGACTTTTGATTACTAATAATTGTAACATTATAATTCAGATATCTGTTGTGTAAGTCTTGAGCAGGAAATGTAACTACAAAATGTGTTTTTTTTGTTACAAAAGATTGATGATTGTAGATGAAGCGTGAGAGAGAGAGATGAAACTAATGGCGTGAGTATATGTATGTATGTTATCAATGTCACAAAAAAAATGATTTATCCTTAAAAATATTTCTTTTCATTCCAAAATTGATGATATGTTTCCTAAGAACAGATCTTTATATTTTTTTTAGTTTCAGTCTTTCACATATGGAAACTTATAAATGGGCTACCCAATATATGTTAATAAATCTAAATATTTTAACCACATGTACCGTTAAGACCTTATTATAACTGGCGCGTTAAATAAATCTGTTAATTTATTACTAAGAAACATAGTTAAGATTGTCCTCGAATGACCTTGCCAATCTAACGATGTTTGTTTTTTGTTGATATTAGATGTATCAAGAGATATCAAACGATATGTTACTTATTTCTGTCAAATTTTATATCAAATTAAAATGAGGAAATATAAGTATTTACAATATTTTTATACAGTCTGAAACAAACACAGTGTAAAATATAATATACAAATAAAAGTTAAAATCGCACAATAATAAAATCAGGACAAAGATAAGGGAACATTTATGTGTGCATGTGCTAACACTATACCCACAGGGACAAATCGGTTAGGGCTCTCCTCTTCCTGAGCCTTTATCCAGCTAATATTAGTGAGTGCCTTAAAACGTACGTAACGAATGTAAGGCCTAAAATAAGTGTTACCTATCTGTATTTCCCGCGGTTAGTCTGAGGTTAAAACTTATTTAATCGCGTATATTTTTCCAGATGTGTTAGCCCGTTAAGTAGACAAATACCGGCAGTGCAATGGCTCGGAGTACGCAACTACGCCAGCTACCCGCCTCACCAGAAAGTGCTGCTGCCGGCGCTGTCCCCCACCATGGAACACGGATCCATCGTCAAGTGGGAGAAGAAAGAAGGGGACAAACTTAACGAGGGTAAGCATTTGGTTATATCACGTGTGAAAAAAATGGATACTGTACCGTACTGGAGTGTATTCGCAGAAAACGGCGATAGGTCTGCCCCCTATCACGTGAGTACACTGTCCGAGCAAAACGTGGGTACTCTGAACACCAGGTGAGATTGTCACGTGATGTTCAGAAGTATTTGTACCTCTGCTAACCCCTTCGGGGATATTCGGCGTGAACGTTTGGGAAAAAGAATGGAATAATTAAATTCGTATACTCACGCCATTAGTTCTAATTGTAGGCAGATACTATATTGATCGCCAGTTTGTGCGGTCCCGGCAAGCTCTCCAGCTTCGTTATTAATTTATCATTATTTCAGTATTGAATAGCACTGCAATATTAAATATAAAAAAATAATATAAATTATTTATTGAATATTTGTAACGTAATGTGTAGTTGTAATAATATATTTATTTATTATAGTATTTTCTAAGATTTTCACGATTGCACATTATAATTGAAACAACTTTTGATTTTCGGATATTTTAATCGCGTATTATTACATTATTTTTTAAAGCCCGACGTTTCGAAAACTTTTCAGTTATCATGGTCACGGGAAGACTGAGGTGTTATTTGTCATTATACAGTAATATAAAATTATTAATACTAACTACCTTCACAAATTTTTAAGTTACATTTGCGTTTAATATTTGCTATGTACAAAAAGAGCTAATGTTATCTGGAGTCTTGCTAGTGTTCTTCCCTCGCTTAGTTGTGCTAATGATCGGGTTCCAAGCAGGTGGTAATTGCCAACCATCATCTCTATTGAAGTTTGGATGTTTCTTTATTTCAATAGACTCGCGTATCATTCTAGGTATCAATCGATTCTCTTTTGCTAGAATTGTAGGTTTGTCAAAACGCATGTGGTGGTTTGGCTTATCGAAGGTGTGTTCACACAAAGCAGATCTTCCAGGACGCCTATTCTTCATATCAGCAATATGTTCTCTAACGCGAGTTGCTACACTACGCTTTGTTTGGCCGATGTATGAAAGACCACACTCACAGTCTAGTTTATAAACGCCTGCATCTTGTAAAGGGATCTGACATTTGATAGGTCTTAGAAACTGACTTATCTTTTGGTGCGGCTTGAAGTAGGTCTTAATGGAAGCACGCTGTAACACAGTACTAATTTTGTCTGTTACACCCTTTACAAAAGGTAGAGTTGCAGGGAGTCTTTCAACAGTAGGTGGTTTATCGGAGGAGCGGTGACGTTGGGGGGGCAATTTCAGCTTGTTATTGTGAAGAACTTGTTTCACATGACTGAGCTCTCCAGCAAGATGGTGTTCGTCACAAAGATGTTTGGCTCTCTGAAACAAAGTTTTACCAACAGTAGCTAACTGAGATGGATGGTGGTGTGAGTCACCATTGAGGTACCTATCAGTGTGGATGGGTTTCCTATAAACTGTGTGACTAATTGAGTTATCAGAATTCCTTATCAAGAGGACATCTAGAAAGGCTAAACTATTATTAGTCTCCAATTCCATTGTAAATTGGATCTTAGGGTTAATGGAATTAAGATGGTCTAAGAATGCAGAGACTATGTTTTTGGGTAGGATTGCAAAAGTATCATCTACGTACCTCTTATAAACCTTTGGAGTGACAGGGAAGGATTTTAGTGCAATCTCCTCCAATCGTTCCATGAATATATCGGCTACAATAGGAGAGACTGGGGATCCCATTGCCACACCATCAGTCTGGATGTAGAATTCCTTATCCCAAAGTAAGTAGCCAGTTGTAAGGCAGTGCTTAAGTAATTCTGCATATTTTAAAGGTATGTCAGCATTTGTTAACCTTTCTGTGACAACTTCAACACAGTCTTGTATTGGTAAACTGGTGTAAAGAGACTGAACATCAAAGCTGACCATAATGTCCTCATCACTAAGACTTAAGTTCTTGATGTCATTAATGAATTGATAGGAATTCTTCACAAAGGCTTCAGTTTTTCCTCGAAGTGGTGATAGTATCTTTGCCACATGTTTTGCCAATTTGTATGTTGGTGTGTCAATTTGGCTTACTATTGGACGAAGCGGGTGGTCAACTTTGTGAATTTTGGGTAACCCATACAGTTTTGGAGGTTTCACACACGATGGTAATAAGGCTTTCGAGTCTAACGTTAGGGTATCACTATGTCTTTTTATTAAATCAGATGTTTGTTTGAAAAAATAATGTAATAATACGCGATTAAAATATCCGAAAATCAAAAGTTGTTTCAATTATATTTATTTATTGTTAATTATTTTTCAAGAACCTGCCACTATTAGTTAGTTTTGTAGTTTTAGCAAAGTTGTAATTTATAAAAACTTGGTTATATTATCATATCATTCCAAAGGGATATCAAATGTCAATATTTTCTACAGATTCCACAACTTTTATGTCACGTAAGAAACGATATGTCCTAATAATTTAAGTTAAGGCACACATCCAAGTTAGCTAGAGCATAAACGTTAGTTTTATTCCCCAGGTGATCTACTCTGCGAAATTGAAACCGACAAAGCCACGATGGGCTTTGAGACCCCAGAGGAAGGGTACCTTGCCAAAATACTGATCCCCAGCGGGACCAAGAAAGTCCCTGTCGGGAAACTCGTGTGCGTCATTGTGGCGGATCAGAAAGACGTTGCGGCTTTCAAAGATTATACAGATGATGGGGGTAAGTCCAACTGTAACAAGGCCTTAGTATTGTGGAACGGGTTATTTTCGCAAATAGGCGTCTTCTATGCGCCTATTTTGCGGTATGACTAAGTTATTAGTTTCAGTTAAGTAATCTCATATCTGGCAATAGCTGCGATCAACCAGATAGCATAATAGACCATTTTTTTAGTGTTCCTGGGTTTATTTTGCAAATGAAGACCTATTTTTTTTTTGTTACGGTACAATAAGTTAGTTTATTTGTATTTGTATTGTGAATATTACTTTGAAAGTACCTGTAGCTTAAGGTTACAAAATCTGCAATGTTTTGTTATATTTATGAAATTTATGAATGTAAAATCTATAATAATAACTAAAAAGTTTGTTATATCTTCAAATAATCTCACAATACGTTGCATTCTTCACCACAGAATTGATTAGATCTGATTATCAGAATATCAAATATATGTGTGGAAAGCTAAGCGCATATATTCATGACTGTTCAGCATTTTACTGTTTCACCCGTTTACCCAATAAGTGTGACCTTAGTATGTGCGATCTTATTCGAAGTAACAAGATACTGAGTCTTGAAAGTGTAAAGTGTATGCGTTTCTTCATCTGAAGCCAAGAAAGTAGAGATAGTGTCACTTCCTAATCCACAAAAGAGCTGCTAGTTACGGATCTTTTGAGACCGTCGATGTTGTCTTATCCTCTGTGATTTTCGCCGGCCATGATCTGTGATACCACAGATCGGCGAACACAATGGATGCGTAATCTGGTGTATACCATTAGACGACGCCCGTAGCCGAGTGAATAGGTGACTAGCTACTGGGCACGGAGTTCCTGGGTTCGAATCCACCAGAAGGCAACATTTATATGAGAACATAAATGGTGTCTCTTGCGCTTGAATGATATTTTTATGTGTACTGTATACTATTAACTTTATCGTAAAGTTAGTATCCCATATAACAAGTCATTAAGTTGTACTAAATTTGCGGCTAACTTTATTAGAACTAATGTTATCTGGAGTCTTGCTAGTGTACTTCCCTTGCTTGGTTGTGTTAATGATTGGGTTCCAAGCAGGTGGTAATTGCCAACCATCATCTTTATTGAAGTTTGGATGTTTCTTTATTTCAATAGATTCACGTATCATTCTAGGTATCAATCGATTCTCTTTTGCTAGAATTGTAGGTTTGTCAAAACGCATGTGGTGGTTTGGCTTATCGAAGGTGTGTTCACACAAAGCAGATCTTCCAGGACGCCTATTCTTCATATCAGCAATATGTTCTCTTACGCGAGTTGCTACACTACGCTTTGCTTGACCGATGTATGAAAGACCACACTCACAGTCTAGTTTATAAACACCTGCATCTTGTAAAGGGATCTGACATTTGATAGGTCTTAAAATGTGACTTATCTTTTGGTGCGGCTTGAAATAGGTCTTAATGGAAGCACGCAGTAACACAGTACTTTTTTTTTTTAATTATTTATTTATTATAAAGAAAAAATACATTATACAATGGTTATATCGTGGTCACTTAATCCTCTTCTAAGGTTTAATTGTGACCACCGTCCCCCACTCCTACATTGTAAATCACAGTTGATTGTATTGCGTCTTAGTGACGTTCTCTATTTAAGAAATATGATTATAAATATAATTTGTTTATAAATTTATATACAATGCTGACTGACCATCGTAACATGGCCCAATTTCACACGCCGCGGATGATACCCGCGTGACAGATGAGGCAAGAATTCTATAAGAGTTCATGGCTCATCTGCCCCACCGGCACCCCCCGCCACCTGTGAAATCGGCCCTGTTTTACATTGTTGTTGGAAATATCTTTTTAATATAGTTTTACATTAGTGGTTGTCCACGCTCAGTGAATCAATGACCTCGCTCGGTAGTTCATTGAGTACCTGGGGTAATATGCATTCTATCGTGAATTTTGTCTGTTACACCCTTTACAAAAGGTAGAGTTGCAGGGAGTCTTTCGACAGTAGGTGGTTTATCGGAGGAGCGGTGACGGTTGGCGGGGCAATTTCAGCTTGTTGTTGTGAAGAACTTTTTTCACATGACTCAGCTCTCCAGCAAGATGGTGTTCGTCACAAAGATGTTTGGCTCTCTGAAACAAAGTTTTATCAACAGTAGCTAACTGAGATGGACGGTGGTGTGAGTCACCATTGAGGTACCTATCAGTGTGGGTGGGTTTCCTATAAACTGTGTGATTAATTGAGTTATCAGGATTCTTTATCAAGAGATCATCTAGAAAGGCTAAACTATTATTAGTCTCTAATTCCATTGTAAATTGGATCTTAGGGTTAATAGAATTAAGATGGTCTAAAAATGCAGAGGCTATGTTTTTGGTTAGGATTATGTTTTTGGTATTGTTACAACACGCGATTAAAATATCTGAAAGTCAAAAGTTGTTTTAATTATAATGCGTAAGTAAACGTTCCGTAAATGGATGAAGGCTGTCCTTTTTTGCACAAAATGATAAATAATATGATAATAAATAATAGTACACCATATTTGTAGCTACAGCAGCGGCCCCAGCCCCCGCCCC